>CM076578.1:804655930-804832759 GCA_034641835.2 Pinus albicaulis | reverse complement strand
TCATCACATAATCTTTGATATTTTCCAAATTTGCATCAACATTTGTCATGTAGTCTCATTTCCATCATTCCTCATTCCCATCTAAGGAATATTTTTCGAAAATATCTCGAAATGTTATTGAATCTCTTCCAAAACACCCATCACTAATTTCATCCGTCAATGCTTCATGATGAGTAACGAATGGGGCCAACATTGAAATTTCTTCAAACTATTCTTGTATGCGTCGAAATTTGACATGGTTAGACTAGGCATATGCCATGATGATATGCAAGGGTTTCAAGACTCAAGGATGCCTAACATCCCTGCATAATCTAATTTTAGACTGCAACGTTTGCATCAATGTTCATCATGCAGTCTTATTTTCATATTTCCTCATTCCCATCTAAGGAATATAGGAGTTATAGAATATGTTTGTATATGGGATTAGGTTATGGATCATATATGTTACTAGTTAACAAGTATATTTTTTATGACTGAGAGTTTATTAGCGATAATTGTTACATTTCAATAGTTAAGGGTGATAGGGTTATGCTTTTTGGGATATAGTGGTTATGGTTACAAGCTGCTATATTAGATAATAGACATTAGGGTTAAAAATTAGTAGGTGTTAAGGGTTATAGGGGATTTGGATTATAGTTGTTATGTGTTATACAATTTAGGGGTGACAAGGCTTGGACATCATGGGGTTAGTAATTATAATGGTTATAGATTTATGATTAGGAATTAGGAGTGATAATAGTTATAGTGAATGCGCACATGGTGTAGGGTATTTAAGGCTTTTGTGTTAAGGGATTAGGGATTAAGGTTTTATGGCTCAATGGTTCACAAATTAGGGCTTAAGGGTTTAAGGGTTTGTTATCACATATTAATTTTTTTATAATTTTTTGCAAAAAAATTATAATTGGGGTCAAATTTTTTGAAGGTTATTGTTAGACATTGGGTTCATATACATGGTTATAGTTCTTTTAAAAAACAATATTGGGTTCCTAGACTCAATATCCAAGTTAGAAAAATCTTACTTCAACATATACAAAGCATCACATGTCTAATGTGAATAACAACCAACAAAAGGTGCCCAACATTGGAGTGTATATATACATACATACATACATACATATATATATATATATATATATATATATATATATATATATATATATATATATATATATATATATATATATATATATATATATATATATATATGCACTATGCGTCAAGATAACATCCAAGAGCTAGGATATTTAAATAACGATAAGTATTTTACTCTATTGCATGTGGGATAGTTCAAAGTCCCAAAGGCCAAAGTACCATATTGTAATACATGATTCAAAGGTCCAGATCACAGCAAGTTGGAGATCAATGGTGAATATGCGTTGTGGATTTGAACCGGCCCGAAGTATAAAACACCATTCAAATCCCGCACTCACTGAGAAGAACACATGTCCCTTAATAGATTTAGTGCGGGATTCTCTTATGGTGTTGAAGATAATTTGTTTCTCATATCCACACTCAATTTCCACTGTTGATCTAACAATTAGACTGAATCAATGGATACAATAATTTGGTATCTACTAACTTTTTACTAAGCACCTTATTTATAAATATTTATTTTTTCCCGGTAAAAACACAGTGTTTTGAAGTTTCTTACGGGTGAAAAGGGATTTATTACGAGCAAAAATGAATATTTTTAAAACGTCTAAGTTAGAAAGAATTCAAATTTAAAGGTTGGTTTCTTGTTCCATCTCAGTGTTTTAGCAGTCGAAAGAATGGAATCCTTTACTAAAATTGTCTCCATCCACAAAATATTTGACCCGAACCAGAATAACCTAGTGGACCAAGACTAGAATTTTTATGACCTAATTTTTTCATGTACTAATCAAGAGAAGATCCCTTAATTTTTCTTTTAGCAGGATGATGAAATTATTAAGAGTTATAAACTTTTGGAGTCATGTCTACCATTGTGTATAGTTCCTTAGGTCTTTCATTTCCCTAAATTGGTCATATGGTGCTCTAAAAATTATTCTACTTCTATTAGATCAATAGTGACCAATAAAACTTCAAACATCACCATTTCCTTAATTACCGAATCAATTCTCAATATGTTAGGGTTACATTCTTCCAGTCTTATGAATGAAAACACCATAGAATTAAATGAAGAAACTCATTTTCCGACATTCAGATCATTAGTGCCAAAAGTATAGCCTATAGTTTTCCAAAGTGTTCTAAATTCTGAGACTTATCTACAATATTTAATCCACCCTCTGAGATCCAAGCGGTTTTTTAAACCAGTGTTGTTATGAAACCAACTCAAAAAATAGAAGAAAAGATAGATCAATGACTTATAAATCAGCCTCTTCGAGGGGGAAACCTCCTTTACATTACATAAATGAATAATTATTGGATGATACAAATGAAAAAACCTCCTTTCTATATATAGGAGTCCAAGGGGTCACAATATAATCCTAGTCGGCATAACAATAACAATGTAAGGGCACAAAATAACAATTAAGTGGGCTTCTATGGGGCACAATAATAACAAGACGGGGACTACATGGGCACAAAAAAAACAATATGGGGGCTACACTAATAATAACAATAAGGGTATACACAAGTATTATATGGATCTACCATGCCCATCTCCTTAAAAAAAAATTTGTCCTCAACGCTTGAGTAGTTCTGGATGCTCCTGTATAACTTGGCTCTCATACCAAATGTTATGAAACCATCTCACAAAATAGAAGAAAAGATATATCAACGACTTAGAAATTAGCCTCTTCGAGGGGGAAACCTCCATAACATTACATTTATGAACAATTATTGGATGGTACAAATGAGAAAATTTTATTTCTATATATAGGAGTCCAAGGGGTCACAATATAATCCTAGCCAACATAACAATAACAATGTAAAGGCACAACAATATAAATAGTGGGCTTCTATGGGGCACAATAATAACAAAATGGGGACTACATGGGCACAACAATAACAATAAGGCGGCTACACTAACAATAAAAATAAGGGTATACACTAGTATTATAGGGACCTAGCAAGTGTAGATAATTTTCTCCATGATTAGTCAACTATTGGGTTTCAATCATGATCACGTTGTCAGTGAATGTTTCCTAGGTTTTCTATGGTCTTTGTCATTATTAGTTAAGTTTAATTATTGTAAATTTATAGCAGAATAAATGCATTAATAGTTAAGCATTTTTAGAACCTTTCAGAGCTTCAGATATAAAGCCTACCTCATCTACTTAATTTGGAATAAATTCACTCATTAGTTTCAAAATGTTTTGGAACCATAAGGAATTACTTATTTTGGATTAAGTTCAGCGATTCACAGAGAATTGTGTCTTATAAAAAAATCGGAGGGTTTCCTCAATTTTGTTAACAAGTTTATATCCAAGCTATATTGATTCATGAAGAAGAATTTCCAAGGGTATGCCCAAAGCTAAAGAAATGTCTCCAACTTAGTTCAAGTTGCCAAATAGGAGATTGGTTCTTATATAAGGACTAGACAACGATAAGTGTTTATGGACCAGAGGTTCAATCCTATAAAATACCTTCATTTTTAACTCCTAGGGTTTATGCTTTGGAGATCTTAAGGGAGATATTAGATTCATATTTTATACATTTTTCAAGCAAGAATTTAACAATGTCTTTCAATTTTCCAATAACAGTAGGACATTTTACTATAAAGAATAGAGCAACTTCACACATAATTGATCGATTTCTAGCTTGTTTCAATTTTGAATATGATGAAGCATGTCACTATGATCCTCATCATATAATTTCAACCAAAATAAAGAAGAAAAAAAGGGTTGAATATAAACATGAGGGTAGTTCAGAAATGGAAAGGCTAACAAACAAGCCGAAATGGTCAACTGTTGAAAATGTTGATCAAAATCAATTGGGAAGTGAAGAAAATTTCTCTAAGAAATCAGAAGGATTTTCAAAGCAAGGACAAGCAGAGAAAAAAACAGTTAGCCCATCCAAGCTTGACTGTGGAGCTAAAAGTCCCTTTATCGAGGATATGATGCAGATAGATGAAGAAGATTCCACTGAGGAAGAAAGGAGAAAGAGGTCAAAACATTCACAAGAAGAAATATTTGATACTTGTAACTGATAATTCAAAGGAAACATATTCTACAAGACAACCTGTTATTCAAATTCATGATCAATATTAAACAAAAGTTAAGGTTGTCCAATCAACATATAGTGGACCTATATCAATTGAAAATCCTATCACAACCTATTACAGTGAAATCAAACAATAAGGTTTCCCAGATAGACAAGATAAAGTTGAACAACTTAAAAGCAAAGACCCTCCTCGTTTACTTACTGTGGTAGATAAAAAATACTTGCCTTTAAATATTGCAGTGATAGAGCTTGTTCCTAAAGGAAGTAAATATCATAAACGAGCTAAGACCACTCAGTTAAAATTGAATATGAATCGGTTTAATATCATTTATAAAAATTATTTTTTCAAACAAGCAGGTCAACTCATTTGTAGAGATTTGGTTAATGAGTCCACTACAAAAGAAAAATTATAGTCAACTGTGAATAAATTGGAGAATCAATGGAAGTGAGAGAAAACACAAAAGAAAAATTTGCGACTACGCAAAGTTGAATTAGAAAGAAAGATTATGTAAATTGTTGATGTTGCTTCAAGTAATGTTGAAGTTTCAAATTTACCAGAAGAAAAAGATACACCAATCCAAGTCCCAAAGAAAAAGCTAAAAATCCCACATGATGCTCGTCCTTAAACTCCAGAGCTTCTTACTATTCAAGAAAAGGAGGACTTGGAAAGAGAATTACATGATGCTAAGGGAACCATTAGAGTATTGAGAAATAAAATTGAAGAGTTAAATCAAGAAGTTAAAACACTTTAAAAATCATAGTTTGAACATCTCCCAGGGGATGATCTTGATATTGCGTTATCCAAGGATTGGAAAACTTGATAGTTAAAGACATGGAGTGTAGAAAATTAAAAGAGGAGTTGACTAAATTAGAGCAAGATAATTAACAGAAAACAAAGGCCCTTGAAGAAGCTCTAGCTACACAGAAAGAATTCAAGGTAGGATTAAATTCAATGAAGCTTAGTTTGATTGATACTAAATATATTATTTGGAACTTAAGAGATTGAAGGATTTTTTTGCGTAGGTTGAAGATGAAAATGAATTAGAAAATTCTTGTTTGACTCGAGCTTCTACTTTTCATAAGGATCTAGCAGAAAAACGTATGAAAGCCATAAATGTTGTAAGATTTCTTCACACAATGACCAAATCTCAATTGTTTTTTTTAGGAATACAAGATAGGGTCGACCTTGTATTTCAAGATAGAAAGTATATTTTGAAAGATGGCTTGATAAAGGATGTGATAGGAAAAAACAAATTATATGTTAGGTAGAGTATTTGTGTAGGGTCTACCAAGCTTCTGGAATGATCAAGGAGTTCTTATCTCAAAAGAAGATTATCAGGTCAAGTTTGAAGAAAAGAGGGATGACACATCACAATTCAATCATACTTCTTCTAATATAATGAGCCAGAAACAATTTTGAACTTTTAGAAAAAGATTTTAATCTTCTTAATCAAACAATATGAGTCATCAATGATTTACCATCAATATCTTATATTTTTCACACAAAATCAAATACTGTGTATAGAGAGATGATAACAACATCATTCCCATCAACAACCATCTGGAATAGGATAGATTCATTCAACGAGAAATGAAGTGTATTGTAGGAATATTCTTCTTCAACTAATCATGAATCATAGATAATCCCTGGATTTCTGCAATAGGTTGCAGATTTATCTTATTTTGTCACTAATATTGGGGTTTTCCCAAAGATTGTAGAACTGAATATGTTGTAAATTTTGTATAAATTCTCTCATCACGATGAGGAAAAGGTTGGTATTTTAAGAAAATAAAGACTATTGTGTACATATGTAAATAATTTTTTTTAATTAATTAAAGTTTTTCAAGATTAGAAGTACTTCAAGTTTGTCAAGATCCTTTAATGTTTGCATGGATGATACTGAATTAGTTTGCAACAAATGGAAATATAACTAAGAATAATAAGCATAGGCTAGTTAAGACTAGTTGTTGATTTGTCATCGTTTCATTGTGAATATTGAGCTTTACTATTTTACAATTCACTTCTCGTTACAACATGATACATAAAATGATTATTTAGATATCAAAATGTGAAATTTTCCCATGTGAATCACAATATTATCATGTTATTTCTTTCATGGTTTTTAATGTTCAATGTTGAGTATAATTCTCAAAACTAATTATAGTAAAAGAAGAGGTAGAAAATTTAGAATCTATATTATTATCTTGAAAAAATTTCCAAAAGACAAAGCTCTACTCCATGACCATTGTTTCATCTAAATTACTGATAGGAACATTGTTATTATTCTCAATAATAATTACCCTTTCAATGATATTTACTTGGTGTTCTCTATGAACCTATACATATGTTGAAAGCTTTGATCCAGCCATATTCACATATTAGCATTCATGTAGAAACAATGATTTTATTGCCAAAATAATGTATTTATGGCATATGCATATAAAAAACGAATACTTCCATGTTTCTATGGAGGATTAACAACATAAATCTCGTGTTCTTACTAGCATGCACCTGGTATCCTTTATAGAATTTGCTGACATTTTGTAAAAAAAAGTATGTATCTATATTAGTAATTCTAAATCCAAGTCATTGTAACTTCAAAAGATAAAATGTTGTCACTCTCCTCTCTAGAATTTGGTTAACAAATGATTTTCCATTGGAATTTCTCTCTTTATAATTCAAAGAAAAAAAGGAAATATATAATCTGATATTCAGAATGTTGAAAACCTCCAGAGATAAGATAGTTTTACAAGATCATATATGTTCCTTCCCTCATTTAAAGTAAACGGAGAAAATGGCATTAGCCAAAGGTCATCAAAAACCAGATTTCAAAAAGGAAGATGATTTTGTTTCTTGCTAAAAAAATCTCTCTCTACTAAGTTTTCTTATGGACCACCACGACAAAATGAGCAGAGATGACAAGGCTTGAGTGAGGCCTTTATTGTTGAAAAATAAATCTAAAATGTCAGCGGAGCACAAGGTAAATATTACTCAATATTCAAACCCTACTACATCCTACAACTACTCTATATACGATATTCCAAACTAATCCCCCTAGAACTTATCTTAAGTTTCAATCCCTTCTATGCATCCCTCTTGGAAAACTTGGAAACATAAACTAGAAAAGAACTTAGGTAAGAAAGACTATATCAATCATAGTAGATATTTTTTATTTCCTCTTTCTTAGACTTATTTTCAGGTTCCTCCACCTCCTCAGTGATATGGGCTTCTTATCTTCCTCTTTTGTTATTGTCCCTTTTTAGCTTAGGAAAATATCTCCTATAGTGCCCATATTATTGACACCCATAGCATTGAATCTTAACCACGTTCTTCCTCTTTTTCTAAGGACCAAACTTTCAAAATTTCCCTTTTATTTTTTTCATTGTAGCATATGCCTGATTTTTCTCACCTGATCCTACATCAAATTTTTCCTTAAACCCAGTTTCTTCAATTTTTCATAGAGACCATAGTTCATGGAATGGAGTAGCTTCTTTCTTCCCATAAATACTTGAATTAAAGTTACCCCACTCCTCTGGTAATTAATTTAGTAATATTGTAGTCATTTCTCTATCAGAAATGACTTCTCCTAATCTTGTAGTTGATCCTTGATCTTTGATACCTTCATAAAGTATGAGGCTATTCCTTCTTCCTTAGACATATTTAGCCTGTAGAGTTCTTTCCTTAGTGATATAAATTCTTGTGTAGTGCTCACAGAATACAACTCCACCATTTTATCACATATTTCTTTTGAAGTTTCAAGTTTTGATACATATAGGATGAGGGGCTCCTTGATGGAGTCAATGAGAATCATATGAGCCCTAACTTCCCCTTTCGTAAACTTTGCAAGTGCTTTAACGTCTTCTTTCGCAGGTTTGGTGATAGATCCTTTGACATGATCCATGACCTGGCTTTCAATGTGATTTAGATCTATCCTCTTCTTCCATGCAATATAGTTTGAAGCCAAAACCAATTTGTTGCTTTCCTTGCAAAAAAAAAATTGACAGATTCAGATGTGGACATAAATATACTTACTTGTGAAGATGCTTCTCCTTCCACTTGTTTTCTTCTTGAATTTGATGATAAAATATATGATAGAGACCTTCTCGTTGATGAAGTTAGATCTCTTCAAGAATGATCCTTGAATGATCCTTGAAGAGACCTTCTCCTTGATGAAGTTATATCTATTCAAGAATGATCCTCAGAGAGAAGGTCAAGAATGATCATTGCTTTTCACAAGTCAATGCAAGTCAAAATTCTCCTTTTTCTACACTTCTCGACTACCCTGAAACTTTAGCCTTTTTTCCACAAATTTGCAATTCGTACTACTGTGGTTCCACACGTGTGAGGAGCATAAAAAAATTTGGAGGTGATTCCTTCCTTCGATATATTTGGAGGATTCTCTAAATGAGCTCGACTAGAAATAGAATTGATTTGGAGACCCTTTAGATTACCTTCTCTTGGAATGCTATGACACCACTACATAAACCCTATTTTTTCTTCCACATATGTGAGGTTACTAGCCCAAAGATAGTGCCAAATACTTTGATATTCCCTTACTTCTTTTTGTTGGTTCGATGCTTATCTTCCTTCCCTTTCTCATACTTCTTATTGCTTCATATTGAATAAAAAATTGTGTGTCCCCAAATGAAGTTCGAGTTTCCTATTAATAGTAGTCAGTGCATCCAAAATAAGTCGACTTGCTCATGTGCCTAGGCCAACATGCTTTTATGGAAACATATTTAGGATGAATTCAAGGTGACTTTGTGAAAATATCTTGGAGGGTTTAATACATAAATAAATTTACTTTTACAATGTGTAACATGCCCAAATGGGTCTCCAAACTTTGACATTGACTCAATATACTTTATGACTTGATGAAAAATCCAAAGGCTCACAATGGGAGCCTTGAATAAAAATAAAATTCCTTTCTTATGAAACCCATGAGACAAGCAATACAATAATACTTTTAGTTTTCTTCTTTACATCAATTACATAAAATATAAATTACATGTCATTATGGAGAATGAACCTAGTTACACTTTTCAATGCTCCCTCTTAACTAGGGAGATATTCATAATGGTACTTTGACATTCTCAATCCGAAGAATTCTCATAAGAAGAGTCATATTGGTAACCCATATATATAACATCATATCGACCAACATTTTCAGGTAGCAAGGCCTTGAATAACAACTCTATCTATCCACAAGATCATAACACAATGCTGGTGAGACCACTGATCTATAGACACCCTCATCATTGTCTCTCTCAGAACATACCCCTCCCAGGTTCTCAGGGTGTGTTCCACTAGGACTATTCTTATCTTGGATTCCCAGTCCTCAAAGAATATTGGTCCTCTACAAATACTCTTATCTTGGATTCCCTAACTCATACTAAAATAGTATCATATGCCAAATGTTTACCCAATCCTCCATTATGTCTTCTTAGGTGAAGACAAGAATGATGTGTCTATCTCTCCTTCTCAACTTAGGGAGGACATACCCATTCCACTGAAGGAATGTACCCATTTCTATAAAGGAATGTACCCAATATCCCTCTTAAATAGGGACTTGACTAAGCTCCCTCATGACCAGGGACTTGCTTCCAACATCTCATCACGTGGAGATTATGGGACAACCAACTTCTTATAGAGCTCCTTTCGATGCCATTAATTTCTTCTTTGTCATAGAGTCTACATTCATAGGGAATTATTTGTAGGGAAAAAACCATCTATCAATTTCATCATTGATCCATGTCATCGTTCCTTACATTGGAAAGTAATCCATCACTCCATATATGGCCTTCCTTCATGCTAAGATGTCTTGTTCATGCCATTTTTATTTAAGGATATTTCATCCTAATACATGGTTATTAATGGTGGAATAAATTCATAACTATCCCCTTGGAAGCCCTGCATAAGCTTATCCATAAATCAAAAAATATGAAATGAACATTAATGAAATGAACATAAATAAAAAAATATGAAAATTACATTAATCGTGGTCTTTCATCATGACAACTTCCGGTTTGCATCAACATCTTGCATACATATTGACACATCTCAAAAATATATCCATTTTCAAGGGCCTCCTCCTTTTTCAGACTTCTATCAGAGTCTTCATATCTTTCCTAGAGATATCATAGTTAAATATTTCAATTCTCAGATGTTGATTACCTTTATAGTTTCACATTCCACTTTCTCTTCCTTTCTTTCTTCACTAATTTTCTTCCAAGGAATTTTTCTCATAGTTCCTCCAATTTTTTTCAACCACCTCATATTTCGGATGAGGACATATTATGTTGATTTCATCTAGTCAATGTGTGACTGATGTATTTTTGCATCTTCTCAATGGAGGAGATTCTTTCTTTTGATCACAATCTAGAAGTAGATCATTCATCCATATTGTTTGCAACCATATGACTCTAAATTATCAACTAAAAGCATACATAACTCATTCTTATTTTAGGTCATCTTCCTTCAGTGACTTCCATGATTGAAATAAATCCAATCCCTTGACATGCTTATTTTCATCATATCATCCTCTCATGAATTCCTCCAAGTAGGAATTCTTGATAAAACACCTGCTCCCTATTGATGGGTGAACCTTTTGATGAATATTATAGTAGAGGATCTTAAGTATCCTCATCTAACATATGTTTCCTCTTAACTAAGTTATGAAGAGCCTTGTACTGGATTATTTTCTCTTTTCCCATAAGTACTACTTATGCTTCTAATGAGGTTACTGATGCAGGAGAAAAACCACCCCAAGTTAAAGTTGAAATTTGTGAACCTTCTAGAATGCAAGTGTGGCATGATAATGAGATTTACTCACGATTCATTTGAGTTTGTTTGTAATTTTTTATTTTACGCAAATTTTGAGGGATGTGAGAGACCTTAAAGTAGATCGTATCTTAAAATATCTGATCCTTAAAATTGTATTGAGGTAATATGTATGTAGGTGTGAGCGCTTAGATAGGGGGAGAATCATAATGTAACCGCATGACAAGTTTGTGATTCAAGCCCATAGTGGCCTTAGCCTGTAACTCGAGCTCGAGACAATAATGGAATTCATGTGTTTTTATGTATCCAGGAATGTTATGGATCATGTATTATCTGTGTGCATTATTTAATTCCGATTTCATTTTGTATACGTATTCTTTTCATTTATGTTAATTGATAGAATACGAATGGTGAACAAAGTTCCTATGAACTTTGTTGGACATAAAAGTATGGCAGAACTAGTTTTATTATAGACATGATTCTATTGACAGAGATCAGTGTGTAGGTAGAATATATGGTCAGGATCAAGTCGCAGAAATGATAGTGAGAGAATGGACGCACCGGATTACGTCACATTGGCCAGAAGATGATTGGCACACATCGCAATCGGCAACTTTTCTATTTACGT
Organism: Pinus albicaulis; assembly: GCA_034641835.2. Classification (NCBI taxonomy): domain Eukaryota; kingdom Viridiplantae; phylum Streptophyta; class Pinopsida; order Pinales; family Pinaceae; genus Pinus; species Pinus albicaulis. Next base: position 804,821,207 of record CM076578.1, on the reverse strand, counting down.
GTTAAGACATCACAAGTTATATTGTTTAAGTTGCGATGTGATGGAGTGGACACGTGTCGGGCAGAGGATCCATGTGCATATCGCACATCGCATGTGATATGGTTTACATGTTAAGACATCGCAAGTTATATTGTTTATGTTGTGATACGATGAGGAGCCATGTGTCGAGTGGAGGTCCATGCGCATATCACACATCGCATGTGATATGATATAACTATTAATGGCGTAGAGTTAAATGTGCAAAATGGTGATTTGTGATGGGTTAAACTCCGAGACGTGCGATAAGGTTTTTGGGTTAGTTTCCGATGAGTTAGGATGTACGTTGCATGATGTATCTTATATTGTGATTTTTTATCTGTTTGAAGTTGTGAATTTTCGATAAATCGATCCGTTGTTGCGTGCTTCTGAGTATATGTGGGCCCATAACCCACAGGTCCACGCAAATTACTTTGAAGTTGTATTTTTGCTGCATCAAAGTGGTATCAAAGCAAAAAAATATTTTGCATGCAAAGGAGGTGAAAATATGTTGAATATTGGTAAGCCTGTGGTCTTTATATTTTTTGCAGGTATCAAAAGAAGGTGAGAATATTTACAGCAGCCTAGAGCCAGAAGTGCTCAAATGGTTCCAGACGAGAGAACCAGAGAGATGCCAAAAGACTGAGCTCAAAGGAGAGAAGCTTACTGAGGTATCGTGTAGCAGGGAGAACTTGTTACTACATAGTTTTTTGTTGCAGCTCACGAATGTTGTTACAGAAAGATCACAAAGGAAATTCCATAGAGAATGTGGGTATAATTTCTAAGAAAAAGAAAAGGACTTGGTACTGATAGCAAGTAGAAAACTTGTTGCAGAGATCAAGAAGGCATATGACCATGAAGTCATAAAATTTTTGTACCTCGAGAGTCTGATGCAGGAGAAAAACCACCCCAAGTCAAAATTGAAATTTGTGAACCTTCTAGAATGCAAGCGTGGCATGAGAATGATATTTACTCACGATTTTTTTGAGTTTGTTTGTAATTTGTTATTTTACACATATTTTGAGGAATGTGAGAGACCTTAAATTAGATCGGATCTCAAAATATATAATCCTTAAAATTGTATTGAGTAAATATATAGTGTAGGTGTGAGTGCTTAGATAGGGGGAGCAGCACAATGTAATCGCATGGCGAGTTTGTGATTCAAGCTCATAGTGGCCTTAGCTTGTAATTCAAGCTTGAGACAATAATGGAATTTGTGTGTTTTTGTGTATCCAGGAATGTTCTGGATCATGTAATATCTATGTGCGTTAATTAATTCTAATTTCATTATGTATACATATTCTTTGCATTTATGTTAATTGAGAGAATACAAATGGTGAACGAAGTTCCTATGAACTTCACTGGAGATCAAAGGATGGGAGAACTGGTTTTATTACAGATGTGATTCTATTGACAGAAATTAGTGTGTAGGTGGAACAGATGGTCGGGATCAAGTCGTAGAAATGACAGCGAGAGAATGGATGCACCAGATTATGTCGCATTGGCCCGAAGACGGTTGGTGCACATCGTAATCGGCGACTTTAATATTTACGTGTTAAGACATTACAAGTTATATTGTTTAAGTTGCGATGTGATGAAGTAGACGCATGTCGGGCGGAGGATCCATGCGCATATCTCACATCGCAAGTTAAGACATCGCAAGTTATATTGTTTAAGTTATGATTCGATGAGGAGCCACGTGTCAGGCAGAGGTGCATGTGCATATCGCACATCTCATGCGATATGATATAACCATTAATGGTGTAGAGGTAAATGTGCGAAATGCCTATTTGCAATGGGTTAAATTCCATGACATACAATAAGGTTTTCGGGCCGATTGCCGATGAGTTAGGATGTACGTTGCATGATGTATCTTATATTACGATTTGTGATCTGTTTGAAGCTATGAAGTTTTGATAAAGCAATCCGTTGTTGCGTGCTTCCGAGTATATGTGGGCCCATAACCCACAGGTCCACACAGATTATTTAAAAGTTGCAGTTTTGCTTCATCAGTTACCAAGAGCTGGCTTCTTCCATAGACCTATTTCCTCTATCATTCATGCTTCCTTACGATGATGTCATGAGCTCTTGCTTCTAATGTTCTATGATGCCATGATGCATATTGTCATACTCTTCTAATGATATATATTATGATAGTTATACTTTACAATAGGAAAACTTGGAAATAGAAATTAGAAAAGAATTAGGTAAGGAAGAGTATCTAAATCATAGTAGAGATATTTTACTTCCTCTTTATTGGACTTCTTCTTTTGAGCTTCCTCCACTTCCTTAGTGACATGGGCTTCTTCTCTTCCTCTTTTTTTATTGTCCCTTTTTAGCTTAGGAAAATCTCTCTTATAATTGCCATATTCTTGACATGCGTAGCATTGAATCTTAGCCATGTTCTTCTTCTTTTTATAAGGACCAAACTTTTCAAATTTACCTTTTCTTTTTGTTATTGTAGCATATGCCTAATTTTACTCACATGATCCTACATCAGATTTTTCCTTTAGCCTAGATTATTCAATTTTTCATATAGACCATAGTTCATGGAATGTAGTAGCTTCTTTCTTCCCATAGATACTTGAAGTAAAGTAACCCCACTCCTTTGGTTGTGCATTTAGTACTACTATAGTCATTTCTCTATCAGATAGGACTTCTCCTAAATCTTAGAGGTTATCCCTGATATTAGATATCCTCATAAAATATGAGGCTATTCTTTCTTCCTTAGACATCTTCAACTTATATAGTTCTTGGCTTAGTGAGATAACTTCCCCTATAGTGCTCACGGAATACAACTCCACCAGTTTGTCATATATTTCTTTTGAAGTTTCAAGTTTTGATACATATGGGGTGAGGGGATCCTTGATGGATTCAATGAGAATCCTATGAGCCCTAACTTCCCCTTTCATAAAATTTTCAAGTTCTTGAGCATATTCTTTCGTAGGTTTGGTGATAGATCCTTTGACATGATCCATGACCTCATTTTCAATGAGATTTAGATCTGTCCTCTTCTTCCATACAAGATAGCTTGAAGCCCCAACCATTTTGTTGCTTTCCTTGCAAAAATACATTTTGACAGATTCAAATGTGGACATAAATATACTTACTTGTGAAAAGGCTTCTCCTTCCACTTGTTGTATTCTTGAATTTAATGACAAAATAGATGATAGATACCTTATCCTTGATGAAGTTAGATCTCTTCAAGAATGATCCTTGACCCCTCAAAGAGGGAGATCACTTAGTTGATTATGAATTCTTGAAAGTTTCCTTTAATGGGAAGAACCTTGCTTCAATAAGATGAAAATGCCTTATAACCCTCTTTATCTATCTTTTTTCGGATGAATAGTCTTCTAGTTACTTCAACTCAAAAACTTTGAAGTGATACAGATCCCAGGAATGCTTCTTTGATTGAACTAGGGTTTTTTGCTTTCTTCAATATCATGATGTAACCTTTGTCCATGAAGTGCTTCTCTTGAATGAATAGACTTCTAGTTTCTTTGATTTGTAGATCTCTTCAACTTGATTAGATGTAGGGTTTTGGCCTTTCATTTCTTGATGATGATCCCAATACTTCCTTTTGGTGTAGACTTATTATTTGATCTAGGGTTTTGATACTTCATTGTATATATCCTTCAATTTCATTTGATTCATTTCTTGACATTTTATCCTTGAGTTTCACTTGATAAGATGCCCTTTCTTGAGTTTTTCACTTTAGCTTTGATACCATGTTAAAAAATCTAGGGCATCAAGATTAGGTGATTTATCTTTAATGATAATTGCTTGTAAAAGTTTTTTCCTTTCTTATATTAGGATCTTCTCTTTATTATATTTTTATGGTGTTCTTTTTCATAAAAAACTACCAATGCATGAAAAATAAAGAGACAAGAGACACATAATGTAGGCTATCAACTAGGGCCAAAACCTCTCCCACTTGAGAGGAAAACCTAAATGAATTCTTCTTCTTATAGAAACTTTAATTGATGAATACCAATACCATGACCTATACCCTTGCAAAAATGACCTCTCCAAAGCAAAGTCACAAGATAATTCTTTGTTGCTTCTCCTTCTTGCAAAAGTCAATGCAATTCAAACTTCTCATTTTTCTGCACTGCTTGGCTTCCCTGAAACTTCAAACTCTTTTCCACAGATCTGCAATTCATACTACTCTGGTTCCACACATGTGAGGAGGAGAAAAAAATTTGGAGGTGATTCCTTCCTTTGCTATATTTCGAAGCTTCGCTAGCTGAACACGACTAGCAATAGAACTGATTTGGAGACCCTTTAGATGACCTTCTCTTAGATTTTTATGACACCATTGCAGTAACCCTATATTTTCTTCCACACGTGCGAGGTTACTAGCCCAAAGACAGTGCAAAATAATTATATCTTTCCTTCCTTCGTTTTCTTTGTTTGATGGATATGTTTCATACCTTTCTCACATTTCTTCTTGTTTTAGATTGACTGAAAAATTATGTGTCCCCAAATTAAGGTCGAGATGCCTATTAATAGTAGTCAGTGCATCCAAAATAATCTGACTTTCTCATGTTCCTAGGCCGACATGCTTTTCTGGAAACATCTTTAGGCTAAATTCAAGGTGACTTTGTGACAAGGTCTTGGAGGGTTTAAGGCATAGGTAAATTTCCTTTTACAATGTGCAACATGCCCAAATGGATCTCCAAACTTTGACATTGACTCAATAGACTTTATGACTTGATGACAGATCATAAAGGCTCATAATGGGAGCCATACCTAAAAATAAAATTCCTTTCTCATGAAACCCATGAGACAAGCACTACAATAATAATTTTTTTCTTCTTTACATCAATTACATAAAATCTAAATTACACATGTCATTATCAAGACCGAACCTAGTTACACTTTTCAAAACCCCACCTCTCTACTTTCAACAAGCACCAAGTGACACTACACAACCAATTCTCCATCAAATCTCCAACATAGTCCTATAGAAAAACATTCATCGAAAGTACTTGAATGTAATAAAAGGATTTAGAATTCATCTTTGATGCTTTGTTTTTATTACAATTTCTGTTGATACAAAATGAATGGAAGAAGCATTCAAGTAATCCTAATTTTCTTTGCCAACAATTCATACCATATATTGAATAGTTTAATAATATTGAAATAGGTAATTTGTATTGACACAAATAATACCGAAACATTTCAAAGTCTAGGCCATAATAATCATCATTTTTTAAACATGGATTAAAAATAATTCTGAAAATTTAGAAGTCTTGGTCATTAACATCGTTTCCTGCAACAATGTCATCTAGTGTATCATTGTCAATGTTCATGTGATCTTTCTAGTAGTTCATATTTTTAGCATCCTCATCTTGACTTGCATCATCTTCATCATCATTGAAATATGATTGTAGATTATCTAGATCTTTTATCTTCAAGGATGCATACAAAATTGCATATAAAAAATCATATTAACTAAGTAACTGAACACATGAAAAAGAAGCGAAAATCATAAAATAAACATGAGATGAAATGCTAGCCTCACTCTTACATAAAACAATCAATAAGTCCAAATAATTAAAATTATAAAAGTTGGATTTATTCCTACTTGAGTCATTTCCTCAAAATTGAGAGTTTGTTTAGGTCTAGTTGGTTGAGAGATTCTCTCCAACTATTTAGGTTCCTAGATTGGTGTGTGGTTGAGATATTTACTCAACCAAAGTGATTAAATGTCCAAGATAAGCACATTATCTTGAAACATACTCTTGATGTATTAATATTGTATCATTCCCATTATTTTGTAGAGAGTGTGTGAGACAATACACATTAAGGCTTCATGCCTTTTCCACCATGTTTATCTTTTCAATATTTTATTTATTTATATTTAAATTCCTTTATTTATTATGAGAGCATGAGAGAGGGGATGAGTTTGTTGTGCATTTTTATGAAACGTTTGAAGCAGTTGGAGAGCGTTGTTCGAGTGAAATATTTGATGAAGCGTTGTTAGAGTGTGGAACATTTGTTGACCCATCTGCCTTGGGCCATGAAATATTAAGAAGAGCGTTGTTGAAGCGTTATTGGAGTGCGGAGTATTATTTAAAGACAACTTGTTTTTTAGCAGCAACTATTGATCACGCAGAGGTTGTATTTTTTATGTGGTTGTTGTTTGACCTTTTGTTAACTTCTAGAGGTAGAGTCGCGGATCAATGCTAGATATTAGAAATTAGAGAGAGCATCCATTAAACAGGATTCACACACAATAATTAATTTCTATATATTATAATCAAATAAATATATCACAATTTTTATAGTGCTGCTGAGATCCAACTAATTCCACTCTTGGAGGGAGAAGTTGAGAGAATCTCTCAACAGCCTCCAACAAACCAAAAAAATCCCTAATCTGTAGTATGCATCATAAATGAGGCATTATCTCAAACACCCCCCCTTAATGCCTACATTAGAAAAATGGAGAACACACTAATTTAATACAAACATTTGTCTTCCCTAGTCTTCATTAACATTTGTACCCACTCTGAGATCTCATAGACAACGCTCTTTTCTCCACCATTTTCGAGCTACCATTCAACCCATTTAAAATGCATTTGTTTTTGACCAGCAATGCTGAATTTGTAAGATCAAATATTCTTGAAACCCCCGAAGAAGAGTCTTGACACTGAACTATCCTATGGAAATATTTCCATCTGTGAAATAACCCCGAAGAATAAATTTCAACAGTCTATAGGAAAATATTCTAGGTATAGAATATGATCAGCGATCAATCCTACAAAGTGACCTTTACACGCAAGGATCTCATTGTATAACCTATAAATGATGCTCTTGAAGCCCGGAGCACAACAAGACCCATCAGCATATAACAGATTCTCACAATCAAATTAGCGATACATTCTCTCGGCACCGAAGAATGTTGAGAACCACTATTTTATATTGTGTACATCTATTCAATGAATTGGTTCTGCACTACACAAATCTCACAACAAATGTCACATAATATATATCTAACAAATGCACAAGAAGCTTTAATTTCTCTCGCAGTATAGCACCTTCAAAATTCCAGAGAGCGCTTTTAATCGTGATTTAATATGAAAAACCTACTTCATCCAAAATCCTCAGTCCATCCATTTATTCATTAGTAATCAACAAGAAGAGTATGCTAATAGACTAACTGAACAAGACAACTGTGAATTTTTAATTTTCTGAAGATGCAAAAATCATTGTAAGCTGTTGGGAGCACCTTCACATGATTAGTTTTATCAGCTCCCATAAAGGAGAGATGAATAGTAGGATTATTCCAAGTGTATTACTAATGCCCTTGCTCTCTGCAAACGCATTTCTGAAGCCTCCATTGTTTCGGATGTGCTCTTGGAGAAGATAAGCACCAATTATGAGACTAATAATAACACCAACCCCTTAATTCAACAATTAGATGTGGTGTTACAACGAAAAGAAGAATTAAGGCTCCTGGCATCTCCAACCAACCTGGAAAATATCTTGGAAAAAAAATAGCCTTAATACCACAGCAACAAAAGAAATCCACTTTCCTACTTCACCACGAAAGAAGTTGAAAATTATAAATGGTAAGTTCAAAAAGAGATAAGGTACTAGGAGTGAAGTCAGCATATTTGTTCGCCAGTTTGTCTGGTCCAGCACTAACAAGTATATGGCAGCAATAGTATTGCAGCAAGCTAGTGATGATGCCTGTTCCAAGCAACCCCACAGAGCGGTTTGCCAGTTTGCACATAGCCACCCCAATTTCCTGGAAATCGGACCTGAGAACATCTGTGCTCACTTCATCGCTTGTCTTCATTTCGAGCAACCCAAATTTCCCCATTCTGATTGTCAATGAATCTGTCCCTTCTCAGACTTCGCTAAATTCAAACTGAAATTCTCACACTCTGGTTAAACAACTGGCAAACAATCATATATCTACACTAAGCTACTCTTCTACAACATACTCAATCTCATATCTCTCACATTTTCCTGGGGACTCCCATGAGGGATTAAGCCCAGCCAAGCTCTGATACCATATTAGAAATTAGAGAGAGCATCTATTGAACAGGATTCACACACAATAATTAATTTCTATATATTATAATCAAATGAATATATCACAATTTTTATAGTGCTACTGATATCCAACTAATTCCACTCTTGGAGGGAGAAGTTGAGAGAATCTCTCAACATCCTCCAACAAACCAACCAATCCCTAATATTTAGTATGCATCATAAATGAGGCATTATCTCAAACACTAGAAAATGCAGAAACTAGAATGTATGGATAAAGGAGCCACCAAATTGGAACTGCATATTATCATTGATTTTTTGAAATTTAAAACCTTATAACCATTGTTGATCATCAAATTTTAGAAAAAAAAATCAGAAAGTCTATCCTAGCCTCATTAGAGAGGAGCACCATTATCTTTTCACTAAACGAAGAGTAATTCTCCAAGACCCTACTGCATATGAAGAGGTGTGCTAGACGCGGTGAAGACCGAGTATGTTTGAGGATGTTTAGGCTAGCTGTGTGACTTATTTGTTGTTAGATGAGGAGCTGGTTGTGCTACTTGGTTTGTTGTTAGAATTTTTTTGGAGAATTTTAATATGTGTTGATAGTGCATGCCTATCTAGGGATATTGTGTGCCTGTGTGGGCAGTGTGCAACAATTGTGAAGTTGTTGAATGAGTTACGTGGAGACATATACGTGTGAAGCGTGGTGGTGTATCTCCTCTAGCAGTTGGTATATTAGGAAGTTGACTCCACTGGTCTATTACAGTCTATATTTCTTATACACCCAAAGTCAGAGCTGCATTCTTCATAAAATTCATGATTCGTTGAGGATTATTCATTGCTAATTGGAGAGGGCCGAATCAATGGAATTACCAGCACTTGAGCGAAGAGGTATCTTTAGCCATTCTTGAACATATTCATCTAAGGCATGCACTCATCCGAGAGGAGTACTTTAAATCCATTTCGATGTGGTGTAATTACGTTGAATTGGGGAATATTCTGTTGAAAATCCGTGCTTTAAAAAAAATTTGAAGGTGGGAGAGATTGAAATATTGTATCCTTTGGTAAGCTCAATAGAATCTATGGCATACATATATTTATCAAGATTAAATTCCCAGAAATTGAATTTCCATATGCAATACTTATCGGTACTAAAATGAGGCAGGTTCCCATCCTCGTTCGAGAAAGTGAGACCCAATTGAATAAGGTTTAGTATATCAATGTTATATTTTAGAGTGTAATAGTGGAACTCTGATGCAGTCTTGAAATTTTCAACGGGTCTTACCACTATACCAGGAAACTCAATATCCATGGTCGCCAACGACTGTAAAGAGACAAGCTGGATTGATTCCATATCCTACACTACATACACAAACATGACCGAATTGCACAATAAATATAATTCCAACAATAATTATTTCAAAACAAAGTTGGATGTCGTGGAAAACCCAATTCCTCCATCCGACCATCCATCCATTGCCTCTCCAGCTCTGGAAGTTTGAGGGGGCGAGATTCGTCCACTGGAATAACGTGGGTTCAGAATATGTTGTTGTTTTAGAGAAATCTGAAACAACAAGGGTTGCAGGAACGGAACTGCAGACCTCGTAATGAAGGACAACATCGATAAGGGGTTTATAATGATGAATAATATTTTCTGCATTAATGGTGAAAAACACTTAAAAGAGGCAAGTTATGTTTTAATTTTTCCTAGGTCAAAGTTTTTTTTTCCAGTAAAGTGAAAGATTTTTTTAGCAGGTTAACGTAAAGAGAAATAATTCTGAATGGCATTATAATAGTATATTTCAAAAAAAGGTGGAAAGTACTTCTGTATGTTTATAAAGGGTATTTTCAAGGGTATCTTTTTTCAAAGTAAAGAGCCATTGAAAAGTAATAAAAATTTGATATATGGGGCTTGGTTAAAATTCAAAAGTCTCGTAAGTTAGAAGAGGGTTGATTTTCCTTTGTAGAATTTATTGCAAAATATTTGTGGAAATTCAAAGTCGAATTATTAATATAAAAATATAAAATTGGGAGGTTGAGTCTACTTCAAATTCAAATTCAGTTCAAAGTTGAGGTTATAGTTTCTAAAGTTTAAAATTAAAGGTGCAGGATCGGTGTTACTCAACATTTTTATCATTATTGTAATGGGTGCATGATCGGTTGAACATGATACCCAAGATTTGAATTGATGGGGGGTAAATTAAGTCAAGTGAGTCAATCATTTTCATTTTTCAAGAGTAATTCAAGTCATTAAATCATTGTAAAAAATTTCTTGGATGCATTTTCGGTAGTATCCGACATCCTCATCCTATTGAAGCAAAAATCAAGCAAGCGTGAAATTCAAGCGAATGAGTTCAAATCTAAGATCAATTAAGCATCAAGTAAGCAAGTACAAGCGAACATGTTAAAGACCAAAATGGGTAAAGGAGGAAAATCTTCAAAGTGCAGAACTAGAAATTAAAGAATTGAAAGAGTGTAATGATGAATTTCACAACAGAATCAAAGTACTTGAGTGGAAGTTAAAGAAAAATCAAGACAAAATTAATCAAATTACTATTACATTAGAAGCAACAAACGATCTTCAAAATGAACTAGATATGATATAAAAACTCATTAATGCACTCTAGATAAAATTAAGTGAAAAAAAAAAAAAAAAATTATTGATGCACAATGTACAGAAAAGATAGATGCAGTGTGTGACACAAAAGACCTCATCCAAACAAAAAAGTCAATTTGTGAAATAGATTACCTCATTCAACATGTTGCTAAAAGTTTTGACACAAATGATCTAATCTACCAAGTTGATGTAAGTTGCGACACAGATGATCTCATCCAACAAGTTGTGCTACTAAATGATGCAATTAGTAGTATTGAAGATCTAATTGAAATTTTTGATGCAAAATGTGATACAAATGACTTGTTAATAGAGATTATTGATGCTCAATGTGATAGAGATGACTTAATGAATCAAGTACAAAATATCAACAATAGTAGCAGGTGCGAACCACAACAACAAAATGGTCTTTCCAAGAAGGTGATCAGACCTTGGGAACAAATTTATTTCATCAAAGATCGACATGGTTTGGGATACAACAAAGAAAACACTTTTTATGTTCCATATTTCTCAAAATCATTTCAGTTTGTAAGTGTAGCTTTTCTCGCAAATAACCAAAGTCTTGTTAAGTGTAACCATTGTAAGAGAAATAGTCATATGGGGAGTAAATGTTTCAACCTCCATCGTTTCTTCATTGTGGGAAGACAAATAATCTATCAGAGAAGTGTCAAACGTAGAAAAAGACTAAAATGACAATTAATTATGGCTGGATAAACCCTTGGAGATGGAATCTAGAAATAAATAATTTGCATAAGTCCTACAATATACGTAAGACAAAGGTAAAGATAAAGTTTCCCAAAGAATTAAAAAAGACAAACTCTCATACACCTTAAGGAGGGGAGTTCAAAAATAAAATGCAGATGATTGTCTCTCCTTTTAGATGACAAAGGGGGGAAATGATAATGGAATTAAAGATGGTTCTCAGACTAAATTTTTTGACAACATCAACAAATTAGCTAGTGGGCATTATCAAATCAACCAATGGGAATCATCAAATCTGCTAGTGGGCATTAATAAATCAACCAGTGGGCATCATCAAAGAAGCTAGTGGGCATCATCAAATTTTCTAGTGGGAAAGGGATTGGGAAACTGAACTTCAAAAAATATGCCACTGGGCGTCATCAAGAATTTTTCAGTGGACAAGAAATTGGGATGCTGATTGAGAGAATTTGTGGGCATTCTTTTGTTTACTTGGATGGCCATTGGACTAAGAAAACAACAGATGGATCCTTTTGCATTGCAGCTTGGAATTTTATGGAGTTTTCAAGAAAATTTAAGGGATGTATCGGACTTGCCGCTGATTCATGTTTCTTGGTTTGTTCTCTTCATATTGGTTTTTTCAGCATCCAGTTTTAGTGGTTTTTTTAGGCATTTCTTCATTGAGGAACAAGTCAACACTTTCAACATGAAGACTTGGAGATGGTACAAGGTTATTACTTTGGATAACCTTAATATGCGTTGATAGTGGATAACTTGACTGTGCATGCCTATCTAGGAATATTTTGTGCTTGTGTGGGCAATATGCAACAATTGTGAAGCTGTTGAATGAGTTACGTGGAGACATATGCATGTGAAGCGTGGTGGTGTATCTCCTCTAGCAGTTGGCATATTAGGAAGTTGACTCCACTGGTCTCTTACAGTCTAGAATTCTTACACCCAAAGTCAGGGCCACATTCTTCATAAAATTCATGATTCCTTGAGGATTATTCATTTCTAATTGGAGAGGGCCGAATCAATGGAATTACCAGCACTTGAGCGCAAAGGTATCTTTAGCCATTCTTGAACATATTCATCTAAGGCATGCACTCATCCAAGAGGAGTAATTTAAATCCATTTCGATGTGGTGTAATTACGTTGAATTGGGGAATATTCTGTTGAAAATCCGTGCTTTAAAAAAAAGTTGAAGGTGGGAGAGATTGAAATATTGTATCCTTTGGTTGATTTTAAAATTAAATATAATGGAATTTTTGTAGAAGCTCAATAGAATCGATGGCATACATATATTTATCAAGATTGAATTCCCAGAAACTGAATTTCCATATGCAATACTTATCGGTACTAAAACGAGGCATGTTCCCATCCTCGTCTGAGAAAGTGAGACCCAATTAAATAAGGTTAAGTAAAGTGAGACCCAATTGAATAAGGTTAAGTATATCAACGTTATATTTTAGAGTGTAATAGTGGAACTCTGATGCAGTCTTGAAATTTCCCACGAGTCTTACCACTATACCAGGAAACTCAATATCCATGGTCGCCAACGACTATAACGAGACAAGCTGGATAGATTCCATATCCTACACTGCATACACAAACATGACCGAATTGAAAAATAAATATAATTCCAACAATAATTATTTCAAAATGAATTTGGATGTCGTGAAAAACCCAATTCCTCCATCTGACCATCCATCCATTGCCTCTCCAGCTCTGGAAGTTTGAGGGGGCGAGATTCGTCCACTGGAATAACGTGGGTTCAGAATAGGTTGTTGTTTTAGAGAAATCTGAAACAACATGGGTTGCAGGAACGGAACTGCAGACCTCGTAATGAAGGACAACATCGCTAAGGGGTTTATAATGATGAATAATATTTTTCTGCATTAATGGTGAAAAACACTTAAAGACAAGCTATGTTTTAATTTTTCCTAGGTCAAAGTTTTTTTTTACAGTAAAGTGAAGGATTTTTTAGCAGCTTAACGTAAATAGAAATAATTCTGAATGGCATTATAATAGTATATTTCAAAAAAAGGTGGAAAGTATTTTTGTAAGTTTATAAAGGGTATTTTCAAAGGTATTTTTTTTCAAGGTAAAGAGCCATGAGTCATTGAAAAGTAATAAAAATTTGATATATGGGGGTTGGTTAAAAGTCAAAAGTCTCGTAAGTCAGAAGAGGGTTGAATTTCCTTTGTAGAATTTATTGCAAAATATTTGTGGAAATTCAAAGTCAAATTATTAATATAAAAAGGTAAAATTGGGAGGTTGAGTTCACTTCAAATTCAATTTAAAGTTGAGGTTATAGTTTCTAAATTTTAAAATCAAAGGTGCAAGATCGATGTTACTCAACATTTTTATTGTTATTGTAATGGGTGCATGATTGGTTGAACATGATACCCAAGATTTGAATTGATGGGGGGTAAATTAAGTCAAGTGAGTCAATCATTTTCATTTTTCAAGAGTAAGTCAAGTCATTAAATCATTGTAAAAATTCTCTTGGGTGCATTTTCGGTAGTATCCGACATCCTCATCCTATTGAAGCAAAAATCAAGCGAGCATGAAATTCAAGTGAGTGAGTTCAAATATAATATCAAGTGAGCTTCAAGTAAGTGAGTAAAAGCGAACATGTTAAAGACCAAAATGGGTAAAGGAGGAAAATCTTCAAAGTGTAGAACTAGAAATTAAAGAATTGAAAGAGTGTAATGATGAATTTCACAACAAAATCAAAGTACTTGAGTGGAAGTTAAAGAAAAATCAAGACAAAATTAATCAAATGACTATCACATTAGAAGCAACAAAGGATCTTCAAAATGAACTAGATATGATATAAAAACTCATTAATGCACTCCAAATAAAATTAAGTGATTTTTTTTTTATTGATGCACAATGTACAAAAAAGATAGATGCAGTGTGTGACACAAAAGACCTCATCCAAACAAAAAAGTCAATTTGTGAAATAGATTACCTCATTCAACATATTGCTAAAAGTTTTGACACAAATGATCTAATCCACCATGTTGATGTAAGTTGCGACACAGATGATCTCATCCAACAAGTTGTGTTACTAAATGATGCAATTAGTAGTATTGAAGATCTAATTGAAAATTTTGATGAAAAATGTGATACAAATGACTTGTTAATAGAGATGAATGATTCTCAATGTGATAGAGATGACTTAATGAATCAAGTACAAAATATCAACAACAGTAGCAGGTTTGAAGGACAACAACAAAATGGTCTTTCCAAGAAGGTGGTCAGACCTTGGGAAGAAATTTATTTCATCAAAGATCGACATGGTTTGGGATACAAAAAAGAAAACACTTTTTATGTTCCATATTTCTCAAAACCATTTCAGTTTGTAAGTGTAGCTTTTCTCGCAAATAACCAAAGTCTTGTTAAGTGTAACCATTGTAAGAGAAATATTCATATGGAGAGTAAATGTTTCACTTTCAACCTCCATCGTTTTCTTCATTGTGGGAAGACAAATAATATATCAGAGAAGTGTCAAATGTAGAAGAAGACTAAAATGACAATTAATTATGGCTGGATAAACCCTTGGAGATGGAATCTAGAAATGAATAATTTGCATAAGTCCTACAATATACTTAAGAAAAAGGTAAATATAAAGTTTCCCAAAGAATTAAAAAATACAAACTCTCATACACCTTAAGGAGGGGAGTTCAAAAATAAAATAAAAATGATTGTCTCTTCTTTTAGATGACAAAGGGGGGAAATGATAATGGAATCAAAGATGGTTTTCAGACTAAATTTTTTGACAACATCAACAAATCAGCTAGTGGGCATTATCAAATCAGCCAATGGGAATCATCAAATATGCCAGTGGGCATTAATTAATCAACCAGTGGGCATCATCAAAGAATCTAGTGGGCATCATCAAATTTTCTAGTGGGAAAGGGATTGGGAATCTGAACTTCAAAAAATATTCCAGTGGGCGTCATCAAAAAAATTTCAGTGGACAAGCGATTAGGATGATGATTGAGAGCATTTGTGGGCATTCTTTTGTTCACTTGGATGGCCATTGGACTAAGCAAACAACAAATGGATCCTTTTGCATTGCAGCTTGGAATTTTATGGAGTTTTCAAGAAAATTTAAGGGATGTATCAGACTTGCAGTTGATTCATGTTTCTTGGTTTGTTCTCTTCATATTGGTTTTTTTAGCATCCAGTTTTAGTGGTTTTTTAGGCATTTCTTCATTGAGGATCAACTCAACACTTTCAACATGAAGACTTGGAGATGGTACAAGGTTATTACTTTGGACATATGATTGAGGGGGACAATGTTAGCCTCGGTCTCACATAAAAAAAACAATAAGTCAAAATATTTAAAATTATAAAAGTTGGATTAATTCCTACTTGAGTCAGTTCCTCAAACTTGGGAGTTTGTTTAGGTCTAGTTGTTTGAGAGATTCTCTGGAACTATTTAGGCTCCTATACTAGTGTGTGGTTGAGATATTTACTCAACCAAAGTGATTGAGTGTTCAAGATGAATGCACTATATTGAGACATACTCTTGATGTATTAATATTGTATCATTCTCATTATTTTGTAGAATGTGTGAGATAATATACATTGAGGTTTCAGGCATTTTCCACCATGTTTATGTTGTTTTATCTCTCTGATATTTTATTTATTTAATTTAAATTCCTTTATCAAAACCACACAACTGATTTGATTACGGATTTCACCCAATGCGGGCTACGTCTCTGGGCCCTGCTCAAAGTCTGGAGGCCTTCTTTCATTAAGTGGCATCAAAGAAATGAATTACAATAAAATTTACAAAAATGACCCTTATACCTCTAATTCGGATGATGGCCTAAAAATGGAGACCTCGGTTGGAGAAACAAACTGCACGGTTGGATTCTTGGTGTGAAAATGTGCAAAAAAGAATATAAAAATTTCAAATTATGACACTCGCACCTTTGGCCCTCTAAAGAAATCTTTTCAGCATCTCAGAGATTCCCTCACTCATGGTTCCATACCCTAGAAAACTCCTAGATCTGTCGTCCACTCTCCATCGGTCTCCACTTCGAATGGAAAATGTAAGGTTTATAATAAGTGTTGGGGAGGAGTTTACAAATCCCAACGGCCTAGTGGGTTGGAAAGTAGCTATGTTTGGAGAGGGGTGGCCAGGGGTTCCAACCTCACCAACCCCTCATGTTGTATGGTTGTTTTTGTTTTTAATCAGTTGTTATACGTTTTATGTTGGATTTTGTTAGGTTGTCACGTGGGTGGGCCGACCCTCCCAGTCCGTGCAGGTCCAAGCCCCACCAACCCATTAAATGTGGTGCCATACATTGAATCAACCATCGGCTCTTGGGTGGGGTTTCGAGTCTCCTACATGCCCTGACCCATTGGTTTATATATAACATGTAAAATGCATTGGGGGGTGGTGGGGGTTATGGTTTTCCCCCCCTATTTTTATATATATATTTTTATTTTTATATAAACCAACTATTCAAAATATTTTGAACAAATTTTAAGGGTTAATAGACAAATTAAGTAGGAAACACATTTTCTCTTTCCAACTACTAGATTCCATGTGCTAATACTTTGTCAAATTGTTGCCTCTTTAGTGACTGCCACTTGGCCTAGTTTTACCAAAAATTTGACCAACTATAACTTGAGCATACAAACTCAGATTTAAGTGTCGTTCACACCGCTAGAATCAAGGCGATGAGCACTACAATATGTTCCTAGTTTCACTTCCATTTTATTACTTTTATTTTTGAGCTATTTTGAAGGCCACTTCTATTTCTAGATCCATTTGAATCATTCCTCCCCAATAATGAGATTTTGGACTACCAAAAGATTTATTATTCAATTTGAAAGTGAGGGAATTTCTCCCTCACTTTATCCTTTTCCATCCATCGAGCTTTACTTGGATGCATTCCCTTGAAACCAATACGAAGATACTCCACGTCTTCCCGTCATGAAGTCCTGGTCTTTTTTGTCGAGAATGATATCCTATGGAAGCTTGTCTAAGTAGTTAGGTGAAAAATTGTCCACTGTAGGAACCTATCCAACCTCTTCGGTGTCCATGATAAAAGGAGGCTCATAAAGCTTCAATTTCTCAACGTTCACCATTGAGTACATCTGCATATATGCTGGAAAGATGAAAATAATTGTCTCCAATATTCTCTAACATGGTGAATGGGACATATCAAATTGTTTGCAATTTATTTCCTTCCCCTTCCCATTTCTCTTTGTTGATGTGGAGCCACACTTTGTCCCCAACATGGAATTGGTGATTGACTCAGTGCTTTTCATGTCGAAATTTGTATAGAGCTTGACTTTTCTCCAACTGATCCTGCACTTCCTGGTGAATCATTTGTATCCACTAAATGAAATTCCATGCATTGTCCCTATCATCTTTTCGAATGGAATATTCATATATCTCAACGACCATTTCTAAGGGATCCTTTGGAAAATAAGCAAATAATGTCTCGAGCGGTGACCTCCCAGTGGATGAATGCACTGCATGGTTGTATGCATGTTGTACATAAGGAAGTTTCTCATCCGAAAACTTTGGATGCATGCCAAAATAGGGTCAAAGTAAGTGTATCACTATGTGGTTGAAAATCTATGTTTTCTTGTTGGTCTAAAAATGAAATGTCGTGCTCCTCTTCAACTTGGTGTCCATCATTCTCTATAAACCCATCCAAAACTCTCTAAGAAAGATAGAGTCTCGATCAGAGAAAATGGATGTGGGTAGCCCAAATTGGACCCATACAAATTGAAAGAAGATATGAACACTCTTATCCGCAGTGACTTGCTTCTTACAAGGCATTAATACACACATTTTTCTAAATCGATCCACAGCGACATACAAATAGTCATAACCTCTCCTAGTCAAAGGAAAAATTCCTACAAAATTCATTGACACACTTTTCGACTCAGAAGAGGGAGTGGTGTGTAGATCCATAATTTTCTATTAGCAAGCTTGAAAACCAAACACAACACACATCCCTTTACATATCGAGTCACAATATTTTTCATGTGAGGGAAAAAAAAAACCTTTATAACTAACACAAAGTATTTTCTACACCAAAATGACCCGACACAAGAGAGGTATGTGCCTCTCTAATAACATGTATCCTTTCAATGGTGGGAATACAAATTTTTCCAATATGGTACAAATTTTTTTTCTACAAGTGATAACTATCCACATGCAATCCATGCGTCAGTTTTGCATAAATCTCCTTAAAATCAACATCATCAACATATTGTTCAACATAAATTTCAAAAGATAAAGAAGCATTTTTCAAAACTATAGATACATAAATAGGAGGGCAAGAAAGCATATCTTCCACTTTGTTGCTAGTGCCCTTCTTGTATTTTATTACGAAGTGAAATTGCTAAAGAAATCTCATCCATCTAAAATGATGTGTTTGTTGAAACTTGGTCTGCGACTGAAGGTACTGCAAGGGCTAGTGATCTGTGTGAATGATGGTATACTTGTCGATTAGGTAGTGCTTCCACTTCTTAATGCTTTGAACCAAGACATACAACTCATTTTCATATGTGGGATATTTCACAAAAACTTGGGAGAATTTATCTGAATGGTAACATACATGTTTCCTCTACTGCATCAATACTTCTCCCATGGTGTATCCACTAGCATCGATCTCGATCTCAAAAGGCTGTTGGATGTCTGGTAAGGCCAAAACTAGTGCGGCATTGATATTCTTCTTTCAATGTATCAAATGATTTATGATGCTTTCCTCCCCACTGAAATTTTTGCTTCGCACTTGTTAATGCATGTAAAGGGGATGAAATGACGGAGAATTTGGAAATGAACCTTCTCCAGTATTGTACTACACCCAAAAAGCTATGCACCTCTATAACATTGGTGGTTTTAGGCCACTTTACAATCACATCGATTTTAGAAGGATATATTTTCAATTGTCCACCACTGACAATGTGAGCCAAGTAAACCAAAGAAGTCTTACCAAATTCACACTTAGACATCTTGACATACAAATTTTCTTTTTGAATAACATCAAGCACCTTTTTAACACGACTCACATGATCATCCCATGTCCTACTATAAACAAGAATTTCATCGAGATACACAAGTACAAAATCATCATGAAAAGGCCTGAAAATATCATTCATCACCCTCATGAATGTGGTCAAATAATTGCATAGTCCAAATGGCATCACCAATAGGGAAAATTTTAAGGATAGAATTTTATCTTAAAGTTTAGAAACCTTGGCGAATATTAATAGTCCCTAATATTCGAATTGTAAGATTTTTTTTTTAATATTTTTTTAGAAATATTTATATTTTCAATTATTTTATATTAGTCAATATAATATTTTTTGGTAATTTTTAAGGTAAAATAATGGTGTGCTATAAAACTTGGGCCAATCATTTTAGAAATAAATAGAAATTGGTGAACCTTTTTTTGGGAAAATGCATGGAAACTTAGCCCACTTGCGAATATTAGTCCCTAAAATTTTCCATGATCACCAACCATTCAAACAACCCCTACTTGATTTTGAATGCAGTCTTCCACACGTCTTGTTCTTCAATAATGACCTAATGATAGCTATTGTGCAAGTCTAGTTTTGTGAAAAAGACAACATGTTTCAATTTATCTAATAAATCATCAATGCAAGGGAGAGGGTACCAATTCTTCACTGTTATTTTTTTGAGTGCTCTATAGTCTACGCACACCCTCCTTGTGTCATCCTTCTTTGGCACCAACACAATAGGTGAACTGCATGGAGAACTTGGTCTTATGAGCCCTTGGTTCAACAACTCCTACACCTATTTCTTTATCTCCTCCACCTCAATGGATGACAACATGTACATACCAATGTTGGGTAAAGGATCATCCTGCTGCAAGTGAATCTCATGTTGGATCTCATGCTTTGGAGGAAACCCACTTGGTTCCCAAAAAATCTCATCATAGTTAGAAACAATTTCACTCAATTTCTTTTTATGAGTGGGGTCACAACCTTGGAAAGCATCAGATGTCTCCACCATGAGCATGAGCATGCACGCTCTGCTAGATTCACCAACCTCTTCATCTAACCTACACTTACAAGACTAACACTTATTTTGGTACAATGAGCTCTAACTATAAATTCCACCTCATCTTTCGTGAGATGGTGACTTTTTTTCATGGCGAAATAAAATTTCTTTCATGTCATATAAATATGGACTCCCCAATGCCATGCCATATATATATCCAAAGGTCCAACATCAAGATCAACCTCATCTACTAGTTTGGATGAAATCACAAATCTAGCCATACATTGTTTGGTTACATGTAATTTTTCTTTATCACACACCCAACCAAGAGGGTAAGGTTTTGGATGAGGCTAGTTTCTAATCCTAATTTCTTAACCAAGGATTTTGAAATCAAATATACTTATGAGCCCAAATAAAACAAGGTTTCCACTTTAGTATGTTTCATTACGAATCTAATGTGGAACAATTCAGTCCTCTTTCGTTCATTAAAAAGAGACTCATTTGAAAAACTTGTACTTGCATGTAATTCATAATTTTCATTAGCATGAAGAGAAAGTTTACCTTGTATTCCCACTGTTGTGATCTATGTTTCATTACTGGAATCAGATCCAAGGTCCTATTGTATGGTTGCCACCATATTTTGCTTGTTCTTTCCACCAAATCTCTTTGGTTTCAAATCCTGATGCAACTTCCAACAATGTTCATCATCATGGCCTTCCTTCCTGAAATGAGTGAAATATGGATTTTCTCCTTCCTCCTTCTTTGTTGTAGTTGCCTTTTTGTCCTTTCCCTTGCCTTTTCCTTTGAACTTTCCATTATGAGGTTTGGAATATGATTTATTTGACTGATCTTCTTTATCATTATGGCCCCTGCTTTCAAGGTCAATGGCCTTCACACTGGCCACATCAATAGTAGTAGGCTCAAATAATAACAAAGATTATCTGATTTAACTATGTAAAGCACTAATATACTTTGTTACAGTTTCAGGTGAATCAAGTGGAATGTTCAAATTCAAATATTATTTCCTAAACTCTTCTATGAAGCTTTGTACATTTTTACCCTTTCCTTTTCTTAAATATTTCCACGCCATTAAAGCCTTTTGTCGATAACCCAAAGGATAAAAATTATCTCTTAAGGAAGCAAAAAAATTGGACCAAGAAGAAAGGAGATTACCCAATTTTTTTTTGCCTTTCTACAACTTTCTCTCCCTCCAAATGAGAGCGGTGCTACTCAGCAGAAGAGATTCTAACTTGATCTTGGCCTCATCTTCCTCGATCCGCTGAATCTGAAAATAAAACTTGATCTGTCTAATCCAATTGTTAAGTTTCTCTGCATTACATTCTCCATTATATGTGGGAAAATAAAACTTTACATCTAGCTTAAAAATGGCTTCTTAGATGTGTTTTTATGGTGACTATTAGAATGATGAGAAGAAGAAGAATAACTTTCACTGGTGGATGGAGAGGGAGAAGGCTCTTCTCCTCCACCTCCATGGTGTAGCGATGCATGATCATCGAGATCTTTCTTCTCATGCTTTTGTCTTCTCATATTCTACAAACAAATTGTCAACTTTGTCTACCATGTTGAAGAATATCTGGTGATAATTTCACTCTTATTATTATCATGCATCCTCATCTTCCATGTTTCGTCTTCATGAAGAATGTCCCGCTTCGGGATCAAAGGATTTGAGTTCTCCTTCACCTTTTTGGAGCTTGTTGCTGGTTAGCATTCACTCATGCAAATATCATCAATAAGACCTACTCCAATACCAAACTTGATCTAGATCTTTTAACTTGAAGGATGCATACATAATTTCATATATAAGAGCATGTTAACCAAGTAAATTAACACATGAAAAAGAAGTAGAAATTATAAAGAAACCATGAAATCAAAAGCACACAAATGATTTGATTATGGAGTTCACCCAATGTGGGCTATTTCTTTGGGCCCTGCTCAAAGTGGGGAGGCCTTCTTTCATTAAGTGGCATCACATAAAGGAATTACAATCAAATTTACAAAAATGACCCTTATACCTCCAATTCGGATAATGGCCTGAAAATTGAGACCAAAACTAGATAAATAAACTGCATGGTTGGATTCTTGATGTGAAAACGTGAAAAAATGACTATAAATTTGTCAAATTTTGACACTGGAACCTCTAGCCCTCTAAAGGAATCTTTTCAGCATCTGGGAGATTCCCTCGCTCATGGTTCCACACACCTGACCACTTCCGGTTCCTTCATCCTCCCTTGGTCGATCTCCCCTTCGAATGGCAGAAGCAAGGTTTAATATAAGTGTTGGGGCGGAGTTTACAAATCCCAACGGGTTGGAAGGTTGGCAAGTGGCTATGTTTGAAGAGGGGTGGTCAGGGGTTCCAACCCCACCGACCCCTCAAATAGTATGGGCACATTTTTTTAAATTAGTCGTTATATGTTTGTGTTGGAGTATATTGGGTTGTCGCATGGGTGGGACGACCCTCTTAGCTGACATGGGTTCAAGCCCTGCCAACCCATTAAATTTGGTGCCATACATTGAATCAACCATGGGTCGTTTGGTGGGGTCTCGTGTCTCCCACAAGCCCCGACCCATTGGTTTATATATAACATATAAAATGTGTTAGGGGGTGGTGAGGGTTATGGCCCACATCCTATTTTTTATATATTTTTTTATTTGTATATAAACCAACTATTCAAAATATTTTAACTTGAATTTAAGGGTTACTGGACAAATTAAATAGGAAACAAATCTATCCTTTCCGACTGCTAGATTCCGTGCGCTAGGACTCTTCCAAATTGTTTCCTTGTTAGTGACTATCACTTGGCCTAGTTTGACCAAAAATTTGACCAACTATAACTTGAGCATAAAAACTCAGATTTGAGTGTCATTCACATTGTTGGAATCAGGGAGAGGAGAAATAAAATCTAGTCCTAGTTTTAATTCCATACAATGACTTTGATTTTTTATCTATTTTCAAGGACACTTCTATTTTTGGATCCATCTAGATCAGTAGACCATCCATATTGTTATCTTCCATAACATCACCTAACTCTGTATTGTTCTCTTCTTGTGCCTGAACATAACCATCTTCAACATCATCATGGATGTCAATTTCTTCGGTGTTCTCTAATCCCTCTCTTTCATTTTTTTGGCCATCATTGTTGTGCTCAATGTCCATTAATGGATCATCAAATACACACCTTAATCTTGGATCATAATGTATGAAAAATATCCATTTTGGGTCTAGAATATCTTCATAGAAAAATACCTGCACATGAAAAAGTACATACATATATTAGATGGATGTTATAACAATTTTATTGATTAATAAACACATGTGTATATTCATAATAAACAATGTATTGATATATTTTTTATCACTACAACTTCTTCTTTGAGTTAAAGAAATACCTGCTCACAACAAATTGGTATAACATGTTATCTCTTCGAAATTTCCCTAGGTTTGTTGTGTTATGTCAAAGAAATAACAGAGGTAACTATCAACCACTTTTGGAGATTAGGATCTAGCCTTCCTAATGCTCAGAGAGAGCTCTCTCTTCATGATTTAACTTTGTTGTTTTAATTGATTTTAGGCTAGTTATGTAAGATTGATTTGGTTTTATTTTGATTTGTTGGTGGAATTACTGATTTAGATGGATAGGTGTATTTTTAATTTCCATGGGGATATGGAGTCAATATATCAAGAAAAAAAAGACAAAATCAAGTTCTAAAGGAAGTGTTACAGGGCAGGGTAGCTGAGCAAAATCAGATCTTAAAGTTTGAATGGTGAATTGGTTTTCAATCGGGATCAAGGAGAAGTTAAGGATTCCTTAAACCAGATGATGAAGGAAGGTGAAAGAGGTCAATCGAGATTAGAGAGAAATTAAGGATTCTCAAAGCCAGATATCATAAGAAAACATTAAATGAATAATAGTTTAGAACATAGTTTATTTAAACAAATTCTACAATGAAATTCCTTTTATAACATTTAAATTTAGAAAACATGCAATTTTATGGAATACTTAAGAAAATAACATGAACAACTGAAATACACTTCACTGAAGTAGCTCAACACATGAATCCTGTAAATAAATGCCTTTATTACTTGTCCTGACTTTCAACTTAAAAAAGGTACAATAAACCCTCAGGTATTAGATCAATTTAACTATAGAAATATTCACGAATCCACCCTCAATACTTCGAATTGATGAAGTATTTATACAACTTATTACAAAATATCCTATCAACTGATTTAGGATTTATTCAAGGAAAAAAAAATATCTTCATGCAAGAAGATAGGGACACCTATTTAACTAAATGCAAGTTGTCCTTGTTTATTTTATTTGTGTCTCTCTTATGCTTTCTTATCTCTCACATTGGCTGTATCTTTTATGTTGGCTGTCTTTCATCTATATTAATCTCTAACCTATGAATTTTCTTTAAATTGTTTTCATTTGTCTGCTCTTTAACTCTATGAATTTTCTTTTACCTAACTGCTCTGTTTCATCTTTTACCTTGTCTCTCTTTTACCTGTTTTTACTTTTACCTATCATGGTAAATCACACCATTTTTCCCAGGCTTCTTCATCTGGAAGTTTGATTTTTACCATCCTCCTGTAAATCTCATCTACCTCAGTATACTTGGTAAATGTAGGCTTGTTTACAAAAAGATGATTTACCTCATGCTGGAGGTAAAAGAGATTTTCAAAAATTTGAAAGAGTACTTTGCCTATAGGAATTCCTTTCAATGAGGAATTGTTGGAATTTTATTTAGCCACTTCCCTATTCTTTTTATCATAATCTTCATGCCTCATTAGTCTATCATTAATTACTAATGGATTAGGCAGACCCTTTTGTCTCAAAACATCAAACTTGTTCATGAATCTGTTCACTACAAGCTCCATAGTTTGACATTTATCCTCAAGCTGTGTCATCAGATTTCTCTTGGAAATCACTTTTTTCACCTCTAATATGGTTTTTGCTCTGTCACTTATCCCAAGTTATTCTAATTCATGCTTGTTTTTAGAATTAAGAAACTTGATTATCTCAGTGGCATCCTCTGGTTTCTTTCCAATCTCTTCTTTGAATTTCTGAATTGCATTACTTGCTTATTTTATCAAATCATTCTGCTCAGATATAACTTGGATAGAATGCCAAATATCATTAATAGAGTTAATGATATTTGCCCACAGTTGTTGCTTTGCTTTGGCTAAAGGCTCTATTAATGTCAATTCCTTTTCTAGCTTTTGGATCCTCTCATTCAATCTGTTGGATTTCTGTGTTTCAGCCTTATGCATTACTTGAGCCAATTCCTTTTCATCTTCTAGATTTTTCACTTGTTCTTTGAGCCTATTGATATCAGTAGTTTGAATTGACATATCCTGCATTTCATTAATAAATTTACTTGCCTCGTTAGTGGGATGGGTTGATGTTGTTGTTGTTGTGGTAGCTGGTGTAGTTGCTGGAACTTCTATTGTTACTAAAACTCTTGTAGTAGCTGGGACTGTTGTGGGTAATGGAGTTGTTGTTGAAGCTATAGGAATGGCAATAACATGAACTCCTTCCATGCTGGCTTGCTTTTCCTGCACTAATTTTTCCATTTCATTTTCCATCTCTTTCAGTTGAGTTGTCAACTGAATGATGAGATTCATAATTTCATCCTTCTGATTTTCATTTTCCAAAACTTCTTTAGTTTGTGGATGCTCTGTTGTAGGTAACTTCAGTTGTTTCTTCAATGCAAATATGTTTGCATTCTTCTTCTTGATAAGATCTTATGCTGTTTTGATATCCTTTGGATTCTATCCAACCTCCATGACCAGTTCTTCAAGTGATTTTATCCTATTATCCTTTTCTTGTGAAGAAGCTTTCTCTAGTTTTAACTGTGTCCTGATATTTTCTAGAGAATGATGTAGTTTTTGGACACTTAAAGCCTTGTGTGTCATAGTGGAATAGATAATTTCTCCAGCTTGTTTATGAAACTTAATCTGATCTATGGGATGCGCATCCTTAGAAAGAACTTCAAAGGCTGTTTTCTTGTAATATGCTGATGATTTTGGAGCCTGCACTGTTGGTTGTAAAAATGTCATTTGCATCTTTCTATTTTTGTAATCAAAAGCTGAAAGTAATATGTTTTGGTCACTATGATTTTGTTTCCAATACTGGGCATAAGTTACAACTTTCAATGCTTCATTCTTGATTTTGATTTCTTTGTATTTTTCCATTATATCTTTCTCTTTATCCATTGGTTTGCTTGATGATGAAACCTCTGCACTATGTTGTTTATGAATGATTTGTGCACTGGGGGTTGATAGTGGGTGTGTTTCTTTTGAAATTGTTGGAGATGCATTATCTCTTATCACTATATCTGTATCAATGACTTCAACTGTATCAACTATTTCTTCCTGTTTTATCACTGGATTCAGTTTTTCCTTTTTCCTGTACATTAGCTTGAATTTGGTATCAGAAGTAGTCTTTGCAGAATAAGAGCCTTCCTCTCTTGCCCTCTTTGAATTCTCGGTTTGTGGGGCTAGAGTAAGCAGGATGGAACTAGTATCAACATGCTTCTCCACCTCTTGTAAAGTATTTTCCAACTACTATGACTGGTTGGAATACTTTCCAACCTCAGGCTTTGACTCATGAATAAAAGGGGTCAATTTGAATTTGACTCTTAAATTACTTATGACTCCCAAGGGATCGTATTGCTATTTGAAACTGCTCCTGAATTTGAAATCTTGTAAATACTTATCTGCTTGCTGACTAGCATGCCTATTATTGCAAACAAAAGGACCTAGCTGGTTCTTGATCTTAATTTGAGTTTTCTTCTTTGTTGAAAGGAAGTTGACTTCATCTACATTCAAGATTTTTCTGATGTATTCTAATGCAAATAACCTCATTGGGAGGTATTTTGGAAGTTTCTATGGAGCAAGATGGCTTCCATACACCCTAATTTTTGTATGATTCTGGCATAAATACCAGTGTCCTGTTTTAATTTGATCTGACAATTGTAACATCTTCTTTATCTCTTCACTGACTCTAAGCTGAATTCTACTGCTTAGCATATTAACTATTGGATAAAAAAATGAATCAATGAAGTCTTTATAGATGAATTCTATGGAATCCTTTATGATCAAGGATGTACAAAAGACTACAGATTGGGGGTTACCCTCTGTGTCCATTTTTTCGAGGCTAACTGCAAACCTTTCTGATTGGAAATATAAGAACAAATGAAACAAAAATAAGGAGTATTTAAATACTATTTCCTATGGTAATTTGACGAGTTGATCATGGATTGCATCTAATATGTATTGGAAAAAATTAAATGTTGAAGCTGGAGGCTGACCTAGGAAAAATGTGGATAAGAAACCTAGGATAGATGCATCTACATGTTCATCAGTAAAATAACCTAAAATACATGACAACATTGTAACAATTTGTTTGGTTCTCTCTGAAAATATGGAAGTTGAATATGGAGGATTGTTTTTAGGGGTTTTTACATATGGAGGAAGGAATTTCTGGAATATTTGGAATATTTTTGGGAAGTCTAGCTTCAGGTAGAGTTCAATAAGGATTTCAATGGATAATGGCACTTCATCAGCCTTTGGTTGGATCTGTAACATCTGATTGATAGATTGAGCAATAATTCTGAAAAGGATCTCTTGGTTTGGAGTAACTAAAGCTCTTTCATTAGGAAAATAGTTGATCTGGAAGAGTCTAATAAGTTTAGGGAATTGAAAGGTCTGTAGGAATATGTATTTAGGAAAATTTGAATCCCATAAATGGATATCATCTTCTTGGTCAATAAATTTTTCATGGCTCCAGTAGTGGAGTGCTAAAATGTTGAAATCAGTGACTGTATCACTTATTTTGAAGTCCTTATCAACAACAGGGGCATGGTCAACATCTACCACAGGTGGTTGTAGAGGATTTATGAATATAATGCTCTGGGATGCCATTAATTCATTTAGTTTATCAATTATTAATTAATAAGCTTCCTTGATGGTGTTAGGAACTTTAGGATTACCTAGAAAATGGTTGCATTTGGTCGTGCATAAGGTTCAGGAAGCAGCAGGGGCTTTCTTGGTTTGCAAAGGCTTCAATTCTCAGTCGGCAATGGTTCTTTGGATTTTCTTCTGCAAATAACATAAATAGTGGGAAAATGATTTCAAGCAGGTTTTATTATTTTAACCGAAAGTAGTTAATTACATGGCGCGGGGGTTTGATTTCAAACAAAGGTGGTTTTTATCACAAGGCATGAAGGTATTTTAGAAATTTATCACACGATGAAAATCTGTTTGGTGATTTTTAGGATGGGGGGTGCGATACGTCGTGGGAATTTTGTGTGGCAAAGGGGCAGGGGTGTGAAACCACCCATTTCGCACCCCCCAACTTTAAACATTGGAATGTAGGGGATGCGAAATGGCTTGTGGGCCGTTAGATATGATAGTGGATAGGATCGGGGTGTTAATAAAATTGGGTCGGATGAATATAATAAGCGGGGTTAATTAAAAGTGGGACTCGGGATCATATATGTGGGGTTAAAATGATATGAAGTTTGGGAAATATATTTAATGGGGGTTATGTGAAATATATTAACAATGGGCTAAACATAAACTAAGGGCGGTATTGTATTGAGCGAGGAATTAAATCAAAAGTGAAGTGGGGCCTGATAATACTTTAGCGCTTTCAAACTTTGGATAAGTGGGTTTTTCATGTTTTCTGTGAAAATGTGAAGTTAGTAAAGGGGAAGTGAATTTTCAAAGGGAAATCAATTTTTAACTAGGGAAAGAGGTCTTAGGAAGGGAAAAGGGTTAGAATAAGGGGAAAGGGATTTTTTACAAGGGGAAATGGGTTTTTAACTAGGGAAAGAGGTTTTAGGAAGGGAAAAGGGTTAGAATAAGGGGAAATGACTTCCAATAGTGGAAATAGGGATTTTAGCAAGGGTAATGTGTTTAGAAAGATATCAGTGATATGAGATGAACCAATTGATGATTTCCATGACTTTTAAGTCTTCTACCTACCCTTTATTTACCCTAAAAAAATTTACTTCCTTTATTGGGTGCATTTGAGCTTTCTAGCCCTTTTATTTTCTTTTAATAAGAAAACTAACCTATTTCTAACCTTATATCCTCCAATGGATCAGATTATATTCTCTACCTAACTATTGATTTTCCAATATTAAAAGGTTTGGTCAGATATTTATTCGCTAACTATCATGACATGAAATTTAGAAGCATGAATGAATCAAGATTAAACTGTATGATCATCATGAATTGTGGCATTTGGACAAGCTGCACACAATTTTATTTGCAAAAGTAAAATAAACTAAGAGTAGTGGCATTTGAATGTGCAACAATTTCAGTATCTATTTTTGTTTCTTTTTGTGGGGTTCATACTTTATATTTTTTTTTTATCTTGTTTCTTTTGGTCCTTTGATTTTTCTTTTAGGACATACCCTCTTTTCATTTTTTGATATGGGAAAAAATTTGCAGAAAGAAAACGTATGTACAATATTACAAGACTTAACATAGTTAATTAAAAATTATGATCCCTATTATTATAGGACCCTAACAATGGCTCCACTTGTGGATGACATCTCCTGGTGAGATGTCAAGAACTTTCTGATCAATAGCCTTGGAACTTTTGACTTTGCTTTCCTTGGAACTGCTTTCTGTGATATCCTTTATTCAAACATATGATGTTATATCTTTCAAAGCTTAGGGCCATCTCTTTGGGCTTAAATTTTAGAATATAATCATCCAATCCAATCTAAACTTTGAAATGGTATTTTACAATGAATAAAATAAAAATAAATGAACTAATGGTTAATTTGGAGAAAATTGGTGCTTCATCATTCTACCATTGACTCGTCCACTTGGTAGATCTATTCCATCTAACTCTTTTAAGAAAAATGCATTGTTACATCTGTAACAATAAATGATGTATGGGCCTTTCCAGAGAAAGTCAAATTTACCATGTTTTCCTTTTTCTTCTCTTCTAGAGTCCCATTTGAGCACTTTATCACCCATGAAAAAATCATTTTCTTTAGTTTTCTTATCAAATATATTTTTTATTTTGTCTTGAATCACTTGGGATTTGATATAAACTTCTTCACTGGTTTGCTGCAAATGAATTGTTTGATTTATCCTCCTTTGGATATCATTTGGTTCTACTTGCATCTCTTGAATTATTTTCATCACTGGCACTCCCAATGAGGATGGAAAAATAACATCCATGCCATATACTAATTGATAGGGAGATGTACCAATAGATTTTTTGGTAGTTAGTCTGTCTGCCCATAAGGCATTAACTAACCTTTTATTCCAGGTTTTCTTGTTATCTTCTAACTTCTTCTTGATGATGTTGACTAGGATTTTGTTTGATGATTTTGCTAATCCATTACCTTGAGGTTAATAGGCAGTAGAATGTTAGCCTCTCTCAAATAGAAATAATAAATCCAAAATAATAATTAAATTAATTAAATATTCCAAGTTAGGAATATGTGCCTAAATCTTGGGTTGTTCCTCAAATATTGGAGTTTGTTTAGGAACTCCTATCTTGGTGGGTTTTTGGTGAGAAATTATCTCAACCAAAGGAGTCTAAGATAGCTCGGACTATCTTAAGACATTTTCTCTCATCTATTTAAATTTCAAACTAAATTCTTTTAATAAGAGAGAATACATGAGGAAGCCATGAGGCTTCTGCCTTTTCCGCCTTTATTTTGTGTGTGCTTTATTATGTGTTCTTTATGTCTGTTTCTGAGTTAATTATTTTTTCTATCTTGTGGTATCAGAGCTGCAGTGAGATTTTGGGTGTATGTGAAAAATCCTGTGGAGTGAATGGATTGATGGGAGGATCTACATAGCGCAGACATAATGGAATTGGATGGAAACCAGCTGAAGGAGCACTCGCTGTAAAGACGTAACGTATGGAGAAGAAACTGAATTTGAATCAGATCATAAGGAAGCTCTGCAGATTGTTGCGTATTGTATGGCTTGTGAACTATGAACGTTCTTGCTCATGTTTAGCTGAGGTTGAACACTATCGGCTTGAATTAGTTTGGCAAGGAATGCTGTGAGTCTGTGAGCGTTGAGGGCCGAGTTCATATTTTCCAAACCGTGGGCTACTGAGAATTGTGAGCGCAGACCAAAACTGTTTTTGATCTGCGTGGAAGCTGATCTGCTGATCTACGTGGAAGATCTATGTGAAAGCTGCCAAGCCATGAGCTAGAGTTAAGTAGCGTAAGCACTGCGCTATTGAATCCTCAGCACGTGATCGGAATGCATCCTAAGCATAATTTTGTTCTGCGGTTCAATTGGGAGGAGTGCAAAGAAAATACCCAGCCGTGAGCTAAGTTACCATAAGCTACGGGCTATCAGCATAAGGAAGAACCACGCAATCAGTGAACGCAGATCGATAGCCGTAAATTAACATCGATCAGCAGCTTTAAAACTCAAGGTGATTGCATGCATTAAACGTTTTTTATTTCAGTTTTTTCTGTGGTGCTAATGTGGAAGCAGTTGGTAGGCTCTTCGCAAGTGTGAGATTGACCAGATCCAGTTTTTTTAAATCCCAGTTTGTATATGATTTAAATAGGTGAATTCAATTAGAGGCCGCTGGTTTTTCCAAGGATACCTCTGGGGGAGGAGCGACTCCAAATCTGTTTTTCTTGTCAACTGTCAAAATATAATTTCCTTGATGCCCCCATTCGCTTAAATAAACGATATTTGACTCTTAGAAGTGCCAAAACTGTTAGAGTCGTTATTAAAATTGTGCTGCTCAGCAGCGATCGCGGCCTCCAATCGCAGAGCCAATACTGTTGGCGAGCGTCGACCGTCGTTGTGAAGCGTGTTGCTGCTGCCTACCTCCTCGTGCTGCACTGATCTGTGTGGTCGTTGAACCCTACATTTTCCTGCCTGCAACCTTGGGAATGGACTGAGATGAAAACGGATCTCTTAAGAAAGGACACCCGTCGTGTGGGATTTGTCTTCGTATACGTATTCGCACTCATTATTGGCTCTGTAATTATACTGATCCAAACTTGTGCACATAGAGCTTGAGCAGGAAATCATGCTGTAGGTGGAAGACTGCGTTTTTTATTTGAACCTCACATTAAGCCATTGTATGGAAACTCCATTTTTTGCAGACTGTTCTCCTTGGATGCCCGTTGATTTGCTGAAGAATGTTATCATTGGATTCCCATTGGATATATCGTGGCATCGTGACCGAAGTGGCAAAGACTGGAAATACTCACGGATCTGTTGCAGTGGTGAGTTATCTGACGCTGGTGTGCCCAGTGATAAAATTTTCATGCGTTAATTGATTTGATCTACTGTTGAACCGGAGAAAGCCACCTGCAAATTGATAGTGAGGATTTCTTTCAAGTAAAAGGTTTTTGGTGATTCTCATAGTTGGTTTGGCACAAAAAGAAATGATTAAAAAATCAATGGATCTATTGGTCGTGTCTTTATTAATGGATCTATCTCCATTCCGATGAAAGAGATGTGAAATTTAATGTTTTGTGCATAGAATAGAAGCTTGTTTATTTTTTGTTATGCATATCGCTGTGTGTGTGAGTTTTCTGACAAGTCCATTTGGTCGAGTATCAACGTATCATAGTTTGTGAAGAAGCCTCTCTCTCTCTCAAAAATCGATCCGTTTTTCAGAGTCATAATTTTATAAATAAGGGTGAGACTGACTTTGAATAGTGATGCAATTTATGTGACACTACAAGCCCGTGGATTATTCATTTACGACCGCCTCATACAGAGAGCATAACTAAGAATGAAATTTGCGGTTTTATTGTCACAAGGCAACACTGCTCTTTGAATCCAGTTTTTCCTTGGATACTCATGAACAAGAACTACGAAAGTCTCTCTGCCATCGTTGTTGCCTCAGATCGAAGGTGTTTTAGAGCTTGTTCCGTTTCTGTATAATTTTCAGCACTAAAGCTCTTGCCTGTTTTTTTTTATATATCAGTTGTGAACGCTCATCGAACATCAACTATAGAGTCTGTGTGTCAAGCTACAAAGACAAGCTACATTCAAAGCCAAATACAAGTGCCTCCCCGCTCCACATTCACGTTGGACATTCATTCATGCAGGAGATTGGTGATTGGCAATTAAATTATAGGAGGAATTTGAATTTTAGAGTGTTACATTTGAAGATTTTTAGGTTTCTTTGGTTGATCACAAAGTTTTGTAATTTGGAGAGACAAGTTTGTTTTAAAAAAAACAAAAAAAAAGGTGGAGTGAGAGTTTTTTAAGTGAAATTATATTTTTCATTTTGGAGAAATAAGTGATTTTGTGGAGTCATAAGGATTGTTTTTTCTCTCTCTAAGTCTGAACTGATTGGTTTTTTAAAAAGAAAGCTCATTATTGTAGGAGATTGAGTCAATTTTTTGAACGCATTTGCTTCCAAAATTTGCGAGCGTCAGATTCTCATTGTTTGAGAAAGCTTCAATGGAAATGTTGTAAAAGATGAAAGTTTGATGACCTCAATACTCAATAAAGACATTATTTTTTGGTGTTGATGTGTCCTAGATCTGCCTGAAATTGAATAAGGGGATCTTAGGTACACCATGTGTGTTTGTGATGGCGCATGTTTTTTATGGCTTCATGTTTTTGCTTCTGATTTGTATCTAGTTGTGACACATCAATAATTTCATTTGATATTGCATACATAAAGCTCAATATCAGCAAGCACAACACATGTAATGAAATAGTTGCAAGATCAACACATACGCTACTACAACATATAATCAAAGATTGTCTACATTGGCATTCTACATCAACAATCAACTTCACTTAGTCAAGTTAATGAATTTCAAAGCAAAGTCTACATCAGTGTTCTTGCAAATCCATTTCAGAACTTGTAATCAAATTCATTGTTTTAAGTGAATCATTAAAAATTCATTGTTAATGAATTTTTAAGAGAACAAGTGAATCATTAAAATCATTGTAAGTTTTCTTGGGTGCATTGTCGACAGTGTTCGACACCCTTCCTTTAAGAAAATCAAGTGAATGCACGAGTTTTTACCTCTAAAACAAAAAAGCAACAAGTTCACATCTCCTGCAAGCGAGCGTGATTATTCATTCAACCAATTTGCATCAATTCAGTACAAATATCAACAAATCAAGCGAGCCAGAGTGAAGTTTATTGCAACAACCATCAAAGAAACCAAACAAGTTAAAAAAATCTAGCAAGTTGAGATCGACATCAAGCGAGCATGGCTATTCATTCAAGTGAGCATGAACTCATCAAGTAAGTTAATTGAGCACTTAAACAAACACGATCATCATCAAGCGAGCATGAATTCCAGAGTTTAAGCGAGAAAATTCTACAATTCTAGCAAGTGTTCCAAGCAAGCACAATAAGCAAAAAATCAAGCGAGTGTGCCATTCAAGCCACATTCAAGTGAGCCTGTCATTCAAGTGAAAGAGTTCAAAGTACGACATAAACAACAAGAGAGCCTAATTTCAAGTGAGAAAGTTCAGATGGCATAACATATTTAGTTGTTAAACATTCTTCACATTTTGATCATCTCCAGTGATGAAGACATGGTACACATCAGCAAAGAAACTCTTGCTGATCTTTCACGGCATCTGCACCAAACACATGAAACTATTGAGTTTCTTCAACTCGAGTCGCAACTTCAAAGGATTGAATTGCAAGAAAAGCGTGATACTTTCAAGTCTTTGAACCATCCAGCTGATAAGTCATTCATCCCAACCGCTTCAAGTGTCGAAGTTGTTCCAGTTCCAATTTCTTCCAAGCCCATCATCAAGCCCTGGGAAGAAATTCACAATAACAAGAATCGACGAGGCTTAGGATATGTCACTGATGACACCAACTTACATCTACCAGATTATTCCAAGCCAATTAAGTTCGTCAGTGGAGGATTTCTTGCACAAGTCACCTCAGCAAGTTCTGAGAAAGTTGTAGACAACCAGCAATGCACGCAACCCAAAGTTTCTGACAAACATAATTTCATGAAACCTGAACTTGATGTCCAACCGCAATGTTCTCATTGTCAAAGAACCGTTCATATGGAAGATCAGTGTTTTGATCTCCATCCTTGTCGCCATTGTGGCAAGTCCAATCATTCCTTAGAAAAATGTCGCAACCAACAAAAATCAGCCAGATTGCAGATACATTATGAATGGATCGACCCTTGGAAATGGTCATCCATAGTCAAAAAATTGTCTCAGTTCTACAATCACATATAATCACACATAGTGCAGCCAATAATGAAAATATGATGGTACTCTCATGCAGATGAATGGGGGAGTACACCAGTGTAAAACCCCTACACCTACAGGGGGGGAGTTTAGGAATACTTTCCAAGAGAAGTGTCTCTCCTTTCAGCTGAAAAAGGGGGGAAAATGTAAATGAAATTGACAGTGGTTGTCAGACTGAAAGTCTCGACAAAACCAACAAAAGCAGCTAGTGGGCATCTTCAACAGCTAGTGGGCATCAACAAATTTTCCAGTGGGAAGTCGACAGCAAAGAAGCAATGAATAGTTTTCAGCATAGCAAAAGCAACAGTGGGTTGTTTTTGACATCATCAGCCAGTGGGCTTTGAACAAATTTTGTCAGTGAACAAAGGATGTTGTTTTCATGAAAAGGACAGATGGATCCTTTTGCAACTTGGAACTTTATGGAGTTGTCAAGAAAAATTCAGAGATGAATCAGACATGCAGCTGACTCATGGTCTCTTCAGATTGTAGTTTTTCAGCATCCAACTTTGGCGGTTTTTCAGGCAATGTTTTTGAGGATCAACATGAGAACTTGGAAGATGGTTCCTCGTTCTTATTTTGGATTTTTCATTGAATGGGGGAATGCTATACTCTCTCAAATAGAAATAATAAATCCAATATAATAATTAAATTAATTAAATATTCCAAGTTAGGAATATGTGCCTAACTCTTGGGTTGTTCCTCAAATATTGGAGTTTGTTTAGGAACTCCTATCTTGGTGGGTCTTTGGTGAGAAATTATCTCAATCAAAGGAGTGTAAGATAGCTCGGACTATCTTAAGACATTTTCTCTCATCTATTTAAATTGTAAACTAAATTCTTTTAATAAGAGAGAATACATGAGGAAGCCATGAGGCTTCTGCCTTTTCCGCCTTTATTTTGTGTGTGCTTTATTATGTGTGCTTTATGTCTGTTTCTAAGTTAATTATTTTTTCTATCATAGAATGGCCAAGTTTGATATGGTATTTGTTACAAAAGTCTATCATTTTCTTGGATTTGAAGGCAGCAAAATTATTAGTAATGAGCTTTTGTGGGCATCCAAATCTAGAAAGGATGTTGTTTTCAAGAAATGAGATAATGACAGAGTCTGTAGCTTGTCTAGAAGGGATGGATTCTATCCACATGGTAAAATAATCAGTAGCTGTCAATATCCATTTATGTTGGGCTGAAGAGGGTAGGTGAATTTCACCAATGAAGTCTAAACCCCATTGTTGAAATGGAATTTCTACAGAGATAGGTTTGAGGGGTAATGGTAAGAGTTTCTTCTTCCCTTCAAATATCTGACATTTGTGACAAGAGGTCACATACTTTCTGACATCTGTAGAAAGAGTGGGCCAGTAAAAACCTGCCCTCAAAATTTTATTAGCAGTTGTTTTCCAGTAGAGGTATCCTCCACAATCTCATGTATGAAATTCCTGAATTACTTTGTCAGCTTCATCTTTTAATAAACAGTTCAATATGATGCCACCATGATCTTTCCAAAATAAAGAATTATCTATGATACAATATTTCATTGCTTTCATTTTTTAGAATCTATTTTTAGTTCTAGATAAACCAGGAGGATCTTGTAGATTGAGTAAAACAAATATAATGTCTGCATACCAGGGTGAATCTGTGAAAGCTTCACTGATTTGTGGAGTCGCCATCTCTTCTTGATCATCTAGGGCAGCAATGAAATTTATATCTAAGGCCTGACAGTTCGATTCAGCCATGAGTTTGGCTAAACCTTGGCCTTTGATCAATTTGGAAGGATTGATTTCAATCTCATATTCTAGTATTGTGGCAATCCATTTGCTTCTTTTTCCATCAGGTCCATTCTGAGTTAGAATGTCCTTTGCAACTAAATTTGGAACATATGCAATTATGTGTGAGTATAAAATGTACACTCTGAAATCCTTTATAGCTTTCACTAAAGCAAGTTTTTGTTTTTCCATAATATTGTACTTTAGTGTTGCATCTCTTAAGGTTTTACTGAAAAAAGAAATGGGTTGTTCAAGACCTTCATCATTCTTTTGCAACAAGACTACTGCAATGGTGTGTTTTGAAGCAAATGAAAAAATTATGAAATATTTGCTAAAGTTATGACTTATGAGGATAGGTGTTTTAGTAAGTGCTTCTTTGACTTCTTCAAAAGACTTCTTAGCCTCTACTGTCCAATTAAGTGTTTAATATTTCTTTAACATGTTGTTTAATTTCCTAATTAGTTTTGCTAAGTTAGGGATGAATCTTCTAAGAAAAATTATTTTTCCTAGAAATGCTTGTAATTCTTTGATGTTCCTAGGATGACTGATGTTTAAGATTGCTTATATTCTAGCTGGATCAATTCTAATACCTTCTTTTGAGATTATGTGTCCCAGGAGTTTACCTTCTTCTAATCCAGAAAGTGTCTTTTTAGGATTCAAGGAAATGCCAAATTTTCTACATTTTATGAAAACTCTTCTCAAATGATCTAGATGTCCATTATTTATTTTGGAAAATACTGTGACATCATCAAGAAAAATTACTAAAAAGTAATGAATTTCCTTTGCAAAATATATATCCGTAGCTCTTTGGAATGTAGCTCCAGCATTCATCAGTCCAAAGGGAATTTTAAAATACATGAAACTCCCCCAAGTAGTGGTAAATGCAGTCTTTGTTTGATCTTCAGGTTGGACTAGGATTTGGTTGTATCTAGAAAATCCATCAAGTAATGATATTCTGGATGACCCTACTACCCTCTATAGAATGTGGTCCATTTTTGGGAGAGGATAGTTATCTTTCAGTGACACTTTGTTTAAGTTTCAGAAATCAGCATAGAGTCTGATTTCCCTTGTTTTCTTTCTAGTGGGGACTAAATTAGAGACTCAATCAGAATATATAATGGGTGCTATGATTTGTGCCTCATACACCCTTTTAACTTCTTTTTCTATCAATGGCATAAGAACATGATTAATTCTCCTAATATTTTGTTTAAAGGGCTTCTAATTTTCTTTGATTGGTATTTTATGTTGAATAATGTTGGTATCATAAGGCTTGAGGTCTTCATAACTCTAGGCAAAGGCATCTTGAAATTCTTTAAACAATCTAATGTACTTCAACTTTTCAGCTGGAGGTAATGCTTTGGATATTTTGATAAGCTTGGGTTTTTCTTCTATTCCTATGTTACATTCTTCTATATCTGACCTTAAAGGCTCCATTTTGGGTTTTATAGCTACGTCATTTGAGTCAAAAATATCTTCTAATGGGGATCATCCCTCAGGAAAAATATTGTCTTTAAGATTTAAAATTTTTGATTCATCATTGGTTAATTCCTCTATTTCTACTGTTTCTAATTTTTCTATTTCTACTTTAGTGAATTTAGTTGGTTCTATTTTATCTGCATCACTTATATCTATCTCGTTATTTATGGTATAATCTAATGTACAATCAGTGTCTATATTATGGTTTTGAAACTCTCCCTCAAAATTCATGAAATTATAGATTTGTGAGTCTTGTGAAAAGATCTGCCAATACTTCAAATTATCAGGGATGATTGGCCTATGTCTTACCTCAGCAGTGTGTTGATGATTTGGCTGAAAAGGTAACCTGCATGTGCTAGAAAAAGTAGCCAAATTATGTGCCTACATATTTTGCTTTCTTGGAATAACAGCAAAGTCAGTTTCAAGAAAACAATTTATCAAGTCTAGAATGGTTTCTCTGTATTGGCTAAGTCTAGGATTATTCACAAGATACTCTCCTTTGATTTGTTTTATGATAATTTCTGAGTCTCCCATGACAGAAACTCTTTTGGCTCCAATTTTTCTTACAATTTTCAGTCCTAACACTAATGCTTCGTATTCTGCCATGTTATTAGTGCATTTGAAATTTAACCTGAAAGAATGTCCTTCTGAATGATCATTCTCTAAGTTGTAAATCCATACTCCAACTCCTGCTCGTAATTTGTTTACAGAACCATCAAAATCTAAATGCCACATAGACTCATGGGTTATATTGTCACTATCAATTCCTCTGTGTTTCTGTTCTACAACTGTGGTTTTATCTTTACCAGTGTCTGAATTGCATAGGATAAAAGAGTCCATATCAGAATGCAGGGAATAAATAGGATAATTATGTGGTTTTTCTACACCACTGACCATATATTTCATCAAAGTTTCTCTGTAAATATTTCTCTGTCGAACAAATACATAAAATGGTAGCATATTACATATCTAATTGCAATGACCCCTGTAATTTTTCTCCCCATGAGTGAGATAATAACATTCCATATTTTGGATGGATATTAGCAGCTACAATATCCATAACAATACTCTTTTATGGGCACCGGATTAGAGTTACACATAGGTCTTTTATCAGGCCAAGACATTTAACTTGACTAGAATCAAAGGAAAATAGGTCTTTGTATGGTCTAGTGATATCTAAGTTCAATTTTTCCATTAATGCCTTAGGCATTAAGTTATGAGATGCTCCATAATCCAACATTGCATTGTGTAAGATTTTATCATGAATTTTCAAGCTAATGTAGAATGGAGGGGCACCTCCTTGTTGATGTTTACCATTAACTTCAGGACCACATAATAAAAATTTGATCATCATTAGGGTTAACAACATCTTCTCCTTCACATGTGTTCAGTGTTTCAATTATTTGGGCTTTGTATGAATCATTTTTCACCATCTCTATTAAAGGAACTGGTGTTTTAAATTTTTCTATCTCAACTTGAATATTGAATGGTACTTGAGTTTTTCCTAACTGAATGATTTCATCTTTACCAATTGTAGTTTGTGTATTTTTGTCTTTTTTATCAATAGTTGGTATTTCAATTTGTGTTTCCACTGTTTTACTTTCAATTTTCTTGTCTGGAACAGTTTGAGTAGCAGTTGAAATTTTAGTAATTGTTGATGTTTTAGAGGTAGTAGATGTTATGTCTACAATATTTGGGCTTGAAGTATTATGGGTTTCTCTAGGGAGAATTTGTAGAGCTTTG
The DNA here is from genome assembly GCA_034641835.2 of Pinus albicaulis. Classification (NCBI taxonomy): domain Eukaryota; kingdom Viridiplantae; phylum Streptophyta; class Pinopsida; order Pinales; family Pinaceae; genus Pinus; species Pinus albicaulis. The sequence goes on along the minus strand of CM076578.1, from coordinate 804,780,649 downwards.
GTCACAAGAGCTTCTACTGTTTTCTTAGTCTGGGTTTAGATTGTTTTCTTAGTAGGAGCTTCTGTGTTCTTCTTAATTCTAAGGCTATATTGTTTATGAACTTCATAGATAGCAGATTCATAGCCTTGTTTATAGTCAAAAAACTCTCCAGTTTCTAACTGTAATTGTTGTAACATGTATAATTCATGTTCTTCTTGGGTAAGAAAAATAGTATTTTTATCATTTATTCCCATCAAGTTTATCTAGGTATCCTGGTCTTCATCATTTTTTTTAGAACTATTAGCATATTTTTCTTGGAAAGGTGGTCTAATCTATTGATCAGGTACTAATTCTCTTGATTTACCAGTATTAGGATTTTTCCTAAAATTAGGTTTTCTAATTTGGGGACCTTGTTGATTTTCCCACTGAGGTTTTCTTTCCATGTTTTCTAATCTATCCATTAGTATTTCCACACTTTTAGCTAAAATATCTATCTTAATGTATGAAGTAGATGGTTCATCCTTAATGGTCACTCTTCTTCCATTCCTCATCCTAGCTCTTTTAGCCAATAAGTTAGCTTCTACACTAACTGCATCACTTTTCATTTGTTCTAATGTTGCAGGGTTTCTTTCTCTCAATTGATTGACATGTAAACATCAAAACCATCAGGAAATTTGATTAGGGCCAAGTATGGTGGAGGTTTGATGTTCATTGGAATTGCATTATAGATGTTATTAAACCTAGTACAGTAATATTGAACAGATTCATTAGTAGATCTCTTAATTTTTTCATATTCAGATAATATTTGTAAAGGGTTTTTCTTTCTTTCCCATCTATTAATGAATAATTTATGAAAAGCAGCTAAATCAGTAATATGGTTAGCAAGTAAATATTTAAACCATTTCTTAGCCTCTCCTACTAATGTTTGAGCAAACAATATCATTTGTACATCGGCCTCATCAATTTCATGTAATTCAAAGTAATTAGTCATTTTATTTGCATGTTGTTGAGCAGTATGTTGACCAGTACTATCAAACTGAAAAATTTTACTCTGGTAATCCTGTGGCATGGAATGTAAAGGAGATTTTAATACCAAAGGGGCATATCTGGCTACCATGGTTAAGATTCTAGCTTGGTTGGGAGGTAAAGTGGTGGTGCTTTGAGATGAGATTGAAGTGCTTGGAGATGAACTTGAAGTACTTGGAGATGAGCTTGAAGTGCTTGAAGATGTACTTGGAACACTTGAAGATGTACTTGGAACACTTGAAGATGAGAATGAAACTTTAGGTTGAAGAGGAAGCTTGGGGATGAATGATTATGTAGAATGAACTGTGGTGGATATTATAGATGAGGTGGTACTAAATAAAGTTTGGTTTATAGTCTCTGAAGGAATGGTAGAATGCGTAGGGGTAGCAACATTTAGGGCAGCTAATTCAACAGACTGTTGAAAATAGGCTTTTTCTATATCCTTAATCAAAGTTGAGGTCAAATATCAAGTTTATCAAAAGTCTCTAGAACTTGTTGATCTAAGTCACATTGTATAGTTTCCTTTTTTTCTTCAATAAATTGAATAAAATTAGGGTCTATTACAATATCATAGATTGATTTTTTAGGTTTGGTTTTAGATAAAGAATGCTCAAATGATAAATCAAATTGAAAATCCTGTAAGCTTGATAATTCTTTAGGAAGTGAATTTGCTTTGATTAATTGACTACTACTTCCCTGACTTTCTACTTTTTTAGTTTTTCTTAAAATTTTGTCAGGATCATCAACAATTATAGTAGGTTGTGGATCAGGATGAGCCCTGTTATAGTATGTTATACTATGTTAATGATAAATTTTAACAACCCTAAAATAACCTTAAGGTGAAAAAATGAGGAAAAGTGTTTCCTTTAAGGTTTATTTGAACTGAGGACTGATCTGCCCAGCGAAGTCACCAATATGTTATCTCTCTGAAATTTCCCTAGGGTTGTTGTGTAGTGTAAAAGAAATAACAGAGGTAACTATCAACCACTTTTGGAGATTAGGATCTAGCCTTCCTAATCCTCAGAGAGGGCTCTCTCTTAATGATTTAACTTTGTTTTTTTAATTTATTTTTGGATAGTTATGTAAGATTGATTTGGTTTGATTTTGATTTGTTGGTGGAATTACTAATTTAGATGGATAGGTGTCTTTTTAATTTCCATTGGGCTATGGAGTCAATATATCAAGAAAAAAGGACAAAATCAAATTCTAAAGGAAGTGTTACAGGGCAGGGTAGCTGAGCAAAATCAGATCTTAAAGGTTGAATGGTGAAGTGGTTTTCAATCGGGATCAAGGAGCAGTTAAGGATTCCTTAAACCAGATGATGAAGGAGGGTGAAAGAGGTCAATCATGATTAGAGATAAATTAAGGATTCTCAAAGCCAGATATCATAAGAAAACATAAAAATGAATAATAGTATAGAACAGAGTGTATTTAAACAAATTATGCAATAAACTTTTTGTTATAACATTTAAATTTAGAAAACATGCAAATTTATGGAATACTTAAGAAATTAACATGAACAATTGAAATATACTTCACTGAAGTAGCTCAACACATGAATCCTGTAAAGAAATGCCTTTATTACTTGTCTCGTCTGTCAACTTGAAAAATGTACAATAAACCCTCAGGTAGTAGATCAATTCAACTATATAAATACTAAGGAATCCACCCTCAATACCTCGAATTGATGAAGTATTTATATAACTTATTACAAAATATCCTATCAACTGATTTAGGATTTATTCAAGGAAAACAAAATATCTTCATGCAAGAAGCTAGAGACACCTATTTCACTAAATGCAAGTTGTCCTTGCTTATTTGATTTGTTGTTTGTATCTCTTATGTTGTCTTATCTCTCACGTTGGCTGTATCTTTTACGATGGTTGTCTTTCATCTATCTTCAACTCTACCCTGTTAATTCTCTTTAAACTATCTTCATCTATCTGCTCTTTAACTCTGTGAATTTTATTTTACCTGACTACTCTGTTTTCTCTTTTACCTTGTCTCTCTTTTACCTATTTTTACTTTTACTTCTCACAGTAAATCACACCATTTTTCCCAGGCTTCTTCATCTGGAAGTTTGATTTTTTCCATCCTCCTGTAAATCTCACCTGCCTCAGTATACTTGGTAAATGTAGGCTTGTTTACAAAAAGATGATTTACCTCATGCTGGAGGTAAAAGAGATTTTCAAAAATTTGAAAGAGTACTTTTCCTGTAGGAATTCCTTTCAATGAGGAATTGTTGGAATTCTCTAATTTAGCCACTTCCCTGATCTTTTTATCATAATATTCATGCCTCATTAGTATATCATTGATTAATAATGGATTAGGTAGACCTTTTTGTCTTAAAAAATCAAACTTGTTCATGAATCTATTCACTGCAAGCTCCATAGTTTGACACTTATCCTCAAGTTGTGTCATTAGATTTCTCTTGGAAATCACTTTTTTCACCTCTAAAATGGTTTCTATTCTGTCACTTATCCCAAGTTCTTCTAATTCATGCTTGTTTTTAGAATTAAGAAACTTGATTATCTCATAGGCTTCCTCTGGTTTCTTTCCAATCTCTTCTTTCACTTTCTGAATTGCAATACTTGATTCTTTTATCAAATCATTCTTCTTAAATATAACTTGGATAGAAGGCCAAATATCATTAACAGAGTTAATGATATTGGCCCACAGTTTTTTATTTTCTTGGGCTAAACAATCTGCTAATGTCAATTCCTTTTCTAGCTTTTGGATCATGTCATTTAATCTATTGGATTTCTATGTTTTAGCCTTATGCATTACTTGAGCCAATTTCTTTTCATCTTCTAGAATTTTTCACTTGTTCTTTGAGCCTATTGATCTCATTAGTTTGAATTGACATATCTTGCATTGCCTTAATCAATTTACTTGCCTCTTCAGTGGGATGGGCTGATGCTGTTGTTGGTGTAGTTGTTGGAACTTCTATTTTTAATGGAACTGTTGTAGTAGTTGGGACTCTTGTGGGTAATGGAGCTGTTGTTGAAGCTATAGGAATGGAGGTAACATGAACTCCTTCCAAGTTGGCTTGCTTTTCCTGCACTAATTTTTCCATTTCATTTTCCGTCTCTTTCAATTGAGTTTTCAATTGAATGATGAGATTCATCATTTCATCCTTTTGTTTTTCATTTTCCAAAAATTATTTAGTTTATGGATGCTCTGTTGTAGGTAACTTTAGATGTTTCTTCAATGCAGCTATGTCTGCATTCTTCTTCTTGATAAGCTCTTCTGCTGGTTTGATATCCTTTGGATTATATCCAACCTCCATGACTAATTCTTCAAGTGATTTATCCTATTATCCTTTGCTTGTGAAGAAGCTTTCTCTAGTTTTAACTGTGTCTTGATATTTTCTAGATAATTATGTAGTTTTTGGACACTTAAAGCCTTGTGTGTCATAGTGGAATAGATCATTTCTCCAGCTTGTTTATGAAACTCAATCTAATATATGGGATGAACATATTTAGCAAGAGCTTCAAAGGTTGTTTTCTTGTAATATGCTGATGATTTTGGAGCCTGCATTGTGGGCTGTAAAAATGTCATTTGCATCTTTCTAGTTTTGTAATCAAAAGCTGAAAGTAATCTGTTTTGGTCACTAGGATTTTGTTTCCAATACTGGGCATAAGCTACATCTTTCAATGCTTCTTTCTTGATTTTGATTTCTTTGTATTTTTCCATTATATATTTCTCTTTATCCATTGGTTTTCTTGATGATGAAACCTCTGCACTATGTTGTTTCTGAATGATTTGTGCATTGGAGGTTGATGGTGGGTGTGTTTCTTCTGAAACTGTTGGAGGTGCATTATCCCTGATCACTATATCTGTATCATTGACTTCAACTGTATCACCTATTTCTTCCTATTTTATCACTGGATTCAGTTTTTCCTTTTTCCTATAGACTAGCTTGAATTTGGTATATGAAGTAGTCTCTGCAGAATAAGAGAATTCCTCTCTTTCCCTCTTTGAATTCCTATCCTCTGGGGCTGGAGTAAGTAGGATGGAACTAGTATAAACCTACTTCTCTACCTCTTGTAAATTATTTTCCAACCACTCTGACTAGTTGGAATACTTTTCAACCTCAGGCTTCGACTCATGAATAAAAGGGGTCAATTTGAATTTGACTCTTAACTTACTTATGACTCCCAAGGGATCATATTGCCATTTGAAACTTCTCCTGAATTTGAAATCTTGTAAATACTTATCTGCTTGCTGACCAGCATGCCTATTATTGCAAATAAAAGGACCTAGTTGGTTCTTGATATTAAATTGAGTTTTCTTCTTTGCTGAAAGGAAGTTGACTTCATCTGAATTCAAGATTTGTATGATGTATTATAATGCAAATAACCTCATTGGGAGGCACTTGGGAAGTTTGTATGGAGTAAGTTGACTTCCATACACCCTAATTTATGTATGATTCTGGCATAAATACCAGTGTCCTATTTTACTTTGATCTAACAATTGTAACACCTTCTCTATCTCTTCATTGACTCTAGGCTGAATGATACTTCTTAACATACTAACTACTAGATAAAAAAATGAATCAATGAAGTATTTATAGCTAAATTATGTGGAATCCTTTCTAATCAAGGATGTCCAAAAGATTACAGATTGGGGGTTACCCTCTGTGTCTAGTTTTTGGAGGCTAACTGCAAACCTTTCTGATTGGAAATATAAGAACAAATGAAACAAAACCGAGGAGTATTTAAATACTCCTTCCTCTGGTAATTTGACCAGTTGATCATGGATTGCATCTGATAGTTATTGTGCACAATTAAATGTTGAAGCTTGAGGTTTACCTGGGAAAAATATGGATAAGAAACCTAGGATAGATGCATCTACATGTTCATCAGTAAAATACCCTAATACATGACATCATTGTAACAATATGTCTAGTTCTCACTGAAAATATCGAAGCTGAATATGGAGGATTACTTTTAGGGGTTTCTACCGATGGAGGAAAGAAAGTCTGGAATATTTGGAATCTTTTTGGGAAGTCTAGCTTCAGGTATAGTTCAGTAAGGATTTCAATGGATAATGGCACTTCATCAGGCTTTGGTTAGATCTGTAACATCTGATTGATATATTGAGCATTAATTGTGAAAAGGATCTCTTGGTTTGGGGTAACGAAAGCTCTTTCATTAGGAAAATAGTTGATATGGAATAGTCTAACAAGTTCAAGGAATTGAAAGGTCTGTGGGAATATGTATTTAGGAAAATTTGAATCCCATAGATGGATATCATCTTCTTGGTCAATGAATTTGGCATGGCTCCAGTAGTGGAGCTCTAAAAGGTTTAAATTAGTGATTGCATCACTGATTTTGAAGACCTTATCAGCCAGAGGGGCGTGGTCAACATCTACCATAGGTGGTTGCAGAGGATTTACAAATATAATGCTCTGGGAGGCCATTAATTCGTTTAATCTATCAATTATTAATTAATAAGCTTCCTTGATGGTGTTGGGCACTTTAGGATTACCTAGAAAATGGTTGAATTTGGTCATGCAGAAAGTTCAGGCAGCAGCAAGGGCTTTCTTGGTCTGCAAAGGCTTCAATTCTCAATCGACAATGGTTCCTTGGATTTTCTTCCACAAATAACAGAAATAGTGGGAAATGGTTTCAGGCAGGTTTTATTATTTTTAACCGCAAGTAGTTAATTACATGGTGTGGGGGTTTGATTTCAAACAACGATGGTTTTTATTGCAAGGCGCGGAGGTAGTTTGGCAGTTTATCACACGATGAAAAGTTGTTTGGTGGTTTTTAGGATGGCGGGTGTGATACGCTGTGGGAATGTCACGTGGAAAAGGGAGACGATGCAGGCTTCCCTTGTTTCTGATCCGATTTTAAACATTTGATTATCGGTGATGCGAAATGGCTTGTGGGCCATTAGATCTGATAGTGGATAGGATCGAGGTGTTAATAAAAATAGGTCAGATGAATATAATAAGTGGGGTTAATTAAAAGTGAGACCCAGGATCATATATGCAGGGTTAAAATGATATAAAGTTTGGGAAATATATTTAACGAGGGTTATGTGAAATATATTAACAATGGGCTAAACATAAACTAAGGGGGGTATTGTATTGAGCGGGGAATTAAATCAAAAGGGAAGTGGGGCCCGATAATACTTTAGCGCTTTCAAAATTTGGAGAAGTGGGTTTTTCATGTTTTTTGTGAAAAGGTGAAGTTAGTAAAGGGGAAGTGAATTTTGAAAGGGAAATGGGTTTTTAACTAGGGAAAGAGGTTTTAGGAAGGGAAAAGGGTTAGAATAAGGGGAAAGGGATTTTTTACAAGGGGAAATGGGTTTTTAACTAGGGAAAGAGGTTTTAAGAAGGGAAAAGGGTTAGAATAAGGGGAAATGACTTCCAATAGTGGAAATGGGGATTTTAGCAAGGGGAGTATGCTTAGAAAGATATTAGTGATATGAGATTAACCAATTGATGCTTTCCATGACTTGTAAAAGTATTATTCCTACCCTTTATTTACCCTAACATTTTTTACTTCCTTTATTGGGTGCATTTGAGCTTGCTAACCCTTTTATTTTCTTTTAATAAGAAAACTAACCTATTTCTAACCTTATATCCTCCAATGGCTCAGATTAAATGGATGAGCTCATTTTTATTCTCTACCTAAATACTGATCTGCCAAGATTAAATGGTTTGGTCAGATCTTTATTCACTAACTATCATGACATGAAATTTAGAAGCATGAATGACTCAGGATTAAACTGTATGATCATCATGAATTGTGGCATTTTGGACAAGTTGCACACAACTTTATTTGCAAATGTAAACTAAACTAAGAGTAGTGGAATTTGAAAGTGCAACACTTTCAGGATCTATTTTTGTTTCTTTTTGTGGGGTTCATATTTTATATTCTTTTTTGATCTTGTTTCTTTTGGTCCTTTGATTTTTCTTTTAGGACATACCCTCTTTTCATTTTTTAATATGGGAAAACATTTGCAGAAAGCAAAGGTATGTACAATATTACAAGACTTAACAATCCACTATCGGTAATGTGTCTTCATGTCCTCTTAAGTGTGTCATACCATCTACACTTAAAAATGCAACATTTAAAATAGTGATAATCCAACTCAATAATTTCTTATATTTTCCCAACATATTGTAGATTCCCTTCAATAATATTCTTATATTTTAAGCTTGATTGACTAGATTGCTTGAAGTCAACTATGATTCCACAATCGAAAGATTGTCTCTTTACATCTGTACATTCTACATGATAATGTAAACCATATGCCCACATTGCTGGATATTTCCTTGCCTATGAAAGGTTATTTATTTCGATTAAAACAAATATAATGATGAATATTAAAATAGTTAATAGTGTCAAAACAATAAGGAAACAACATTCTATAAAATTCCAACTATACCTTGCTTTCACATCCTTTAGACATGTTGATTTCATATTTTATTATGTTTGAATCTGTTAGCTTGTGGTTTTTATGAACAGATAAGCCAACATGCAGAGTTAAGAAAATGAAGAGTGGGAATGGCTAAAGTGAAGGCCAAGCAATTCAAACTCAAGCGGGCGGACACCCCGCAGTAAAAATAGGAAAGATAACTTACCACTTACCTTTTCACATTTCCAACTGCATTGCACTTACACCTTTGTTAACTTCACTTGCACCATTTCCCTGATTGCGATGTAAATGGGACCCACCCTCTCCACCATGTCACCTCTCCTCCCATCACACATCTTACTTCGCAAATCATAACATTTACCCCCGTTCTTCATAATAAAAAACTCTTGATTCCCCGATTGAGATTTGCGGGCAGCCCCACCTCCATTATGACACGTCACCTTTCTGCCCATCACACTTCGCAACTCGTAACGTTTACCCCCCGTTTCTCATAATAAAAAACTCCCCAACTCCCGATTGCAATTTACAATATGACTTTGGGCCCCACCTCCTTGCCACGTCATAAAATCCCTTCCACGACCTTTATCCCACTCTTTTTAGTGTTAACAATCCCGTTATGTGTTAATGTCGCAAGCCTCAATTTCAGCTCTGCCATCGTCCCCTCATCTCCACTCTCTATCACACATCTGACGACTCATCATCTAGTTTAGCCCCCCTCTGAAACACGGTCTTTGGTTTTGCAAGTCAAACACAACATAGGTTTTTGGCGGGATAAGCCCAACTATGGTATATTCAATTTGTCCAAGAACTCCCCGCTAAAGAGCTAGGCATGCACAACATGACTGATCGTTCCGTAACAGTTAGTGGAAACCATGAGAATAAGGGAGTGGAGGCTTTTGACAGTAGGTGGAATCATGTGATGGAAGCCATACTACCCACCTGTTCACGGCTACCCCTCGCCGACCCATTTTTAAGATTCCAGGATTTGGCCTCAGTGGCCAACTATGTTGCTTCTTTTACTGTTTGATTATGATGTTTTGCTATTGAAATCTCGATTTCACCTGATTCTGTTTTGATTTTATGATTATGGGAGTGATTTCTTGATGCACGCTCTGCGATTTGGTTATGATATTTTGATTTTCACATGTGTGGGTCGATCATGAAAGTTGATTCGATCATAAACCCTCAAGGGGAACTCTATATGTAGAGAGTTCAGAGATGAAAGAAAGGTTCTGAATTTTGGAGAATTTTTTTTGTAGTTCTGTATGACTGTGCTCTTTATGCTTTGAGATACATATTTGGGAGAGTTGTTTTGAACATAATATGATATAAAATGATGTTTATTTGGATTCCAGATGGAGCAATGAGTAGTATGTATCTACATTCTTTTGTTTATCAGTAATCTCCTGTTTATGTATAATCTTCTTTCAATGTTCTGTTGCTTTGATGATTCATGTAATGTATCTAGTGGTTGTATGCATTTTTATTCATGAATTCATGTATGAACAATGCTCATGTGTTAAACTTGTTGTACCCCCTTAATTCGCGCTCCACGAATCTCTGTTGTTGGTCACATTCCACTTACATTTGCCTCCTCTGAGTTCACGGGAGACAGGTTCTTAAGACTTTTAAGCCTGTCTCTTGCAGGTTCTTCCTCTGCTCCTTCTCAACAACTCTACATATTTTGAAAGCATGATCTGCTCATTGTTTCATACTTGGCCCATTTGAAAAGCCACTGAACCATATAGCCTCCTGAGCGCTCTCGCAGTATAGGGTAATTCACATGAATCAAACTCCAAAGTCTTTATCATTCCTGAACCACCACCATCCTTATCTCCTTCATCCATATTATGTCAGAGGCACCCTTAAAATTTTCTACATCTAACCTTTGATTTCAAGATGTCCTAGGCATTGGTCTTTTGCAACTCAAGGTTGTCTCTAGGAGCCACAACAGAATCTACACTTGCATCTTCCATTTTATTTTGAATTTGTTCAGTAACCCATTCTAGTGTGCAATATTTGGCCCATTCCCCTTGAAAATCAATAGGAAATGGGGTATTCCTTGGGTTCAATCTCTTAAAATGTCTCCTTTCTTCTAACACTTCTTCTCTCTTTTTATCATAAAAATCAATACATTTGTTCATAAATATATGTGGTACAGAATGAACTTGTCGAGTATAGCACTTTCTGCTACACCTATTACATGCCAACATGTTTATTTCAAACTGCAAAGGCCATGTTGTTAATTTTACAAATAAATTACAAAGAAAATTAATGATTGCAAGGAAAGCAATTAACACACTAATCATGGATTTACTTACTAATTTCTACTTCAACACCATTACATTATGGTTTTCTCCCTCAATAATATATGATTCTCATCCTTCATCCCAAAAACGTGGCCCATCTTTGAAATCCTTACCAATGAATTCAAATAGGAAGAAAAATGCTTCATTCAATACATACCCTTCAACCATGCAAACCTATGGATGTGCATTTTGTCAAACATATATTTTTAGAGTTTTCATATACCTATCAAAGAAAAATATCCACCTCATTGATATGAAACCCGCCAATTCAATGTCATCGACTAGGTGTATAAGTAAATGGACTTGTAGGGAGCTCCTTCTCAAATACACATAATTTCTGCAATTTCCTTCTTCCATTTTGGCACTTCACATTTGTGGATCTCCTTGGATGTCGCCCACCTAATATATGAATAGTGAATTAGTATGAACCTTTAGGAAAAAATTAAAATGAAACACAATATCTATATGTCTCTCACACATGAACATTCCATACCACATACCTTGCAAATGTTGACAACTGACTTATGGCATTCCTCAAGTCAATGGTAAGACATGAATCCCCCCTAATTTTCAATGGCATGATAGGCTGTCAAACACATTTATCAAAGGTAATTAGTTATTTTTGTCACACAATAAAATATGAGAATATATTTAGTACCTAATCAATTTTACCAATAAATGTTAAATAATGATATATAATACCTTCATAAAATTATGAAAATCATGTGTTTTAAATCCTGTGATATGTCCATCAACTATAAAAGTTTTATCTAATGATGACCCATAGATAGTAGGTTTCCTTATTGAATGTATGCCTTTTTTTAGTTGGTATATCTCTTTATTTTTCAAACTCCATGGAGCTTCTGCATATTTTTCATTTTCCATGTTTGGCCACAAATTGTTTCTATCAAATTTGGTACGCGAAAGAGCAATATCTCTCCTCAAAGACCAGGTGTCCTTCTCTTTTCCTGTTGTATATTGAAATATTGAATATGGGAATTTTTTTAAGATGTGCATAGGATCTAATAGGTTAGATATTAATTCCAATATGGGAGCGCATAAAATATGGATTTCCTTTTCATCCTTTCTAGCATCTTAATTAAAACCTATTCTGGTTCTTCAATAGAATCACCCCCATCAATTTTTTTTTCCAAGATTTCAATTCAACATCTTCATAATTATTAAGCCAATCAGTTGGACCCATAATCATGGGAGGGCTTCTATTTTCAACTTTTCCATCAAATTGATTCTTATGGCAGTTTCTAAACCTATGATCTGGTGGTAGAAAAACCCTATTGTTTGCATAAATAAATTTATGTAGATATTTAGAATACCATCGTCAAAATTGTTCTGCACATCTTGGACATGCAAATATCCCATTTGTTTGAAGCCTTGAAATTCAATAAGTAAGGTTAATAACATCAAAATAATAGCATAAAACTAAGTATGAAAGTTAGGATGAAAATACATTATGAGTGTAAATATATAATTTTTTATAGCTTACCTGAACAAACACCAAGTCCTGGGAAATCATGAATAGTCCAACATAGCACACCATACAACATGAAGGACCTGTTTGATGGATGATGTGATATGAGATGACCAAAGAATGATGTGAATGTGAATATTAGCTTATATAAGATGTTATCCATTGTGAAAAGCATATCTATTAAATAGGAGACCTAATGTACATTTTGAAGGTGGTTTAATAAATGGTATTATAAGTAAAAAATTCCCCCTCGAGCATAGTTAAGGGAATTTCCAAATATGTGTTTTTAGCTAACCTTTGCTCAGACTTCTTGCACGGGTGCATGTACAGAGCCCTAAGAGTGATTCTTCGTTGACAAGTCAAACTCACTAGTACCAAGTCCAACCTCAAAGTGCTTGAGGTAGGACCCTACTCGATGATAGGCTTCCATCTTGTCCTCATTCTTCACAGAAGTCAAGCACAAAGTTGTTGTTTTTTGTGCAAAATCTACAACAAAAAATAGCATAGTTCAGCTCGTATATATATGTGTGTGTGTGTGTGTGTGTGTGTGTGTGTGTGTGTGTATCAATTTCCCATGAAAATTAATCACATATTACTCACAACTTAATCTTATGTGAACTCTTTCATGCTAAAAACCAATTAACAAATATTATAAATATGCATACTACTCCAAGACATGTTTTCCCCTTGAAAATTGCATATGGGATTTTTTTTTTCTACAAAGTGCAGGAAGCCACACTGCCAACTCAATTGGATCAACATCATGGGAAATTACTACCAATTGATTTGTACTATGCACACACATAATATTAATTATCATGACTAAGAAGAAAAAACAATTTTTTGGAGGAATACCTAAGAGTACCCAAAATAGCAAGAGATATGTTAAAATGCATATTGGAGAAACATGAAGAATTACAATTGCAATACCTACTCAATAAGGTAATTTACATGATTAATTCCATATCTCACAACAATAGGCTTCTTCACTTCAAGGGGAGTGTGTGTCCTATTGTACTGGGTTAATCAAATAGAAGGGAAATCATACAAGGCATGGCGCCTCCTCTTTCAATAGGTGCAATTCCTTTAGGTATAAATGTAGACTATTGAGTAACCACATTATTGATCTCCAATAGTGTGTTAATATACATATAGGTTCCAATATCCCTTTGATCTTCCTGAGGTATAAGAAATGGTTAAGACATATTTAGTTAAAGCATATCCAAATCCATTAGTTGACCCAACTCCATTTGATCAAATGTCACACCAACTTCAATAACAATATTTCAAACACATAGATACTTGATCAATACATGGGAAATACAGTAGTATCTCTAGTGTACCTGATGCATCGAGATCTTATCCCACTGAATTGAGTGAGAAAAAAACACCTCAATACTACCTTTTTTTTTCATTTCGTCCTTGGATTCAGAGTCCACCACCCCTAGAAGAGAGGAAAAGGAACAGCTTGGTATCCTGCTACGCTTTTATTTCCGACCTACATATCTTTTGGAGGTAGATGTGGTTCATACCTAAGTGGATTGAAGTGGTGGGCGTTTGCAGTAATAAGGATATATAATAGAGCTAGACTCTCCTAAGCACGTAGTTGTGACTCTCTTAAGCCCAGACAGAATTGAAAACCTTTTTCTAAAAAAACACCATGGAAACCTTTCTGAATCCTAAGGGTGTTGTTTAAACCAGACTGCTTCAGTAACCTGGCCATTTCAAGGCCTCCTCCTTGTCTAGGCAGTGTCGTTATCTTTTTATCAAACTAGTTCTATCGAATATAGCAATATGTATCTAAAAATTTGATTGACGAAAATACCTTGGTGGATTTGACATGACACAATGCAAACATTCTTGCTGGAAGGAAGGATAGTTTACCCAAAGAAGAAATATAGTTTTAAGGAGAAATCTATGAAGACAATTTGCATAAACCTTTTGGAAAAATTCCACCATCGCTTATATGGAATAGGAAGTATGTGATCCATTTGTTAATAGTTTATTTCACCCTATAAAGTGACATTTTCCTAGTTTGCATAGAGTCTTCTATCTCCTTTGTTCTTACATGTCAATAATATACATCTGTGATGAATATTTTGATTAACACTGCAAAATTCTATCATACCATGATTATTGCATTGACAACAATGTATATATAAATTTCATAAGTTTCCAGTGAAGACTTATAGGAGAATGCAAGTGCCTAATAACCATTGGCTGAGTGTCTAATAAGCATGAAGTAAATTTTTGAGCCCTTAGCTTCATAAACTCAAAATTGAAAACTTTCTATTATCTGTTAATAAACCATTTTATAATGACTCTGCAAACACAGATTCATAATAAGCTATGATTAAAGTAGGAAACAACCCACCCATGTTAAGTACTCACAATTCCTTACATTATCGAATCACTATTTTCATTAGGTTACTTCAACCTATTTCTTTTTGGGTAAGGACCAGGGAGAGAGACTGGTGTTTATGCCCATGCTAAACCAGGATAATTGTTTAAGGGTATTTTGAATATTTAGTTTCACTAACACAAGATTAAAAAAATGCAATATTAGTTAGTACATACATTAATTTTGTTCTGCTAACATAAAAAAAATTTGGAAGATGGAGCAAACCAAACTTCTCGGGCATGCAGTGTAATTTATATGAACTTTTCAATGTTAAAAGTAGTCTTGACCCAACTCAGTCGTACAAAGAAGAATCAAAGACAAAGAATTTCCAAAGTATATAGTTGTATAATTTTGTTATTTACATCATCATACATATATAGAATGGTACATATTGTATTGGTACGCTAGAAAAGGACTCGATAAAGGTTGAAACTTAAGGGGAAAAGAAGATAGTATCTCTCATCTCCCCGCAATGTATCAAGCCATAATGCAATGGCCATTGGCTCTGAATATCATTCATGAATACAGTTTCATCTTGCTCATATGTGCCAAAGTCTAATAAAACATTGATATACAATGCTCATTTTCTCAATCGCAAGCCACTGATATCAAGCTCCCTTTCCATGTAGGATATAGTGGTATAACCATTGGAATTCAACTCCAATTTTGTTGCCATTTTGAGAATCTATTATTCTTGTTTGAGAATTTTTTAACTTCATTCATATAAAATTCTGTTGCCTCATACATTTGACTATTTTCATGCAGAGATAGGGCACTAGAAAAGTTTGATTATACTCATGAAGAGATAGAGTACTGGAGAAGGTTGATTATTTTTATGTAGAGATGGAGCACTAGAAAGGTTGATTATTTTTATGGAGAGATAGAGCATTAGAAAAATGCCAATATCGTTTCCATGGGTTGAAAAAAAAGCACACCATTCATTCATAAGCTTCATTTTTCTTCAGATAAAGGATTGTCATTTTCTTATGTGTGTACTATGTCACTAATATAATTTTCATGCAAAATAATTGAAGTGTCCTTGGTCACATAGAAAGGAGAAGAAATATTTTATTCTCCTTCCAATTCTTGCAACCTCGTATCTTTTCTTATTTATTCCTGCTATAACTGCACCATTGTACCATATGCATACCTTGACTATTTTCTACCACCAACCTGCAAATTTTCTGTAGGGATCTTTTTTGAATTCTCATTCAAAGTGAGGATGGTGTATGCAGATTAGTCTGTAGCTTAGCCGAATTGATGGGAAATTTCAAATTTTGGAAATAGAAAAGATATTTTAGGCATAGTAGAGAAAGTGAAACAAAAAAATAGTAAACTTAAAACATTCACTTTTCATTTTTGATGCCAACTCAGAATATGTCGAACGAGTAGCTCCCAATCCGATTGACCCCAGGTTGTAACATGCTATATTTTTCCTTGCCTTAACTCTTAAACTGAATACAAGTACCCTTATGTTACCTCCATACGATTTTGCAAGTGTCTTTGGACTTGCTCAAAAGAGAGGTACATAATCAATGTGAACTTTTAAGTTCAAGCTTGTCTATAGCATAACAAAGTGATGTGCAATGAATGGAAGCTGAGAAAGGAACTATGTCCACATCTAGCGGTTCATACAACCTTCACCATCTGAATCCAGACACCTTATGATCTACAATGTGTTATGATACAAGAAAATAATGTTAGCCAAATATTCGTTCTCTTATTACATCATCATTATTGAAAAATAAACCATCATTTGGAGAGCATAAAATGGTCTAGGGTCCATAAACCATAGGCACAATGTTCATATAAATTTCATGAGTTTCTAGTGCAGAATTAAAGGAGAATGTGGGTGCCATATAACCATTGAATGAGTGTCTGCTAAGAATGAAGTAAAATTTTGAAACATGAGCTTCACAAACTCAAAATTGTGAAATTTTTGTTATATGTTGCTCAACCATTTTATAATGACTCTACAGAAACATATTAAAAATAAGCCATTATTAAACATGAAACAATACACCCATGTTAAGTACTCACAATGCCTTACATTATTGAATCAATAGTTTCATTAGGTCACTTCAACCTCTTTCTAAAGACTAGGGAGAGAGATCGATTTGTATGGCCATGCTAAGCCAGAAATTTTGTTTAACAGGAATTTGAATATTGAGTTTCACTGACACAAGATTAAAAAAAAATACATGAGATTCTTTATCGATATAGTATTAGTTAGTAGATACACAAATTCTGGCATGCTAACATGAATGTTTTTTGGAAGATTGATCAAACCAAACCTCTCAGGAATGCATCATAATTTATATGATATTTTCAAGGTTAAAAGTAGTCTTCACCCAACTCACTCGTCCAAAGAACAATCAAAGACAAAGAATTTCCAGAGTATATAGTTGTATAATTTTTTTATTTACATCATAGTGCATCTACAGAATGGTGCCTATTTTATTGGTACAGTAGGAATGGACCCGATCGGGGTTGAAGCTTAAGGGGAAAAGAAGAAAGGATCTCTCATCTCCCAGCAATGTATAAAGCCATAATGCAATGGCTATTGGCTTTGAACCTTGTTCATGAATGAAGTTATTTCTTGACCATGTGTTGGGGCCTTTTTTTTTTTTTTGAAACCAATTCATATTGATAACATAGTATTGTAGTTTCGCAGAAATTTCAAAAACGATAGATGAGTCTTCAAACTAGATAAGTACTCAACTTTGATGGTTACTACACACTGTTATACACCTTTTCCTCTTGTCCAAAGTTGAAAAATTGAAAAACATATTCATAATTTCAACCTCACCTATGAGACAAGACCTCCAAGACCTGTATTCTTCCTCTAGGCAGGCTATGACTTGCGCCATCAATGTTTGCATGATTCTTTCCTGTTGTTGGACGGAGAATCCATCTTTCCACTGTCGCCTTGCAATCTGGGCATTGAGATGTCTGCATGGGTTCTCCACATTCCCCCACCACGTTGAAATGACCATTCGAACATCGATACTAGTGCCCTCTTGCTCCTGCCTCTTTAGTAACAACTTCAATAACCCCTCATTTAACTCCCCTTTCCAGCCCCACCCTATGGATACAGGTGTACCAATTCAAGAAGAGCCAGAGGCTACCACCCAAAAACCTCTGTGCTACTTTTGTTTTATTTTTCCTCACTTCTAAACATTCATACGTCATCTCCACCTCATACGCACAACTCGTCACCAAGCACTTCATTCACTTCCAAGGACCACTCCATCCACCTTATCAACTATCTCGGATCCAATAAAACCAGGGCACAAGAAAAATGGTGATATCGAGGCAGAATTTAACTCGGGTACGACTAGAGTATCCGAGGTTGACCAACCCTTGGTGGGACAGGGCACCTTCTTAGAGCTA
Organism: Pinus albicaulis; assembly: GCA_034641835.2. Lineage (NCBI taxonomy): Eukaryota > Viridiplantae > Streptophyta > Pinopsida > Pinales > Pinaceae > Pinus > Pinus albicaulis. Next base: position 804,762,657 of record CM076578.1, on the reverse strand, counting down.
TTAGTTCAAGGAGGGTCTTTCACTTCTGATACAATGCCCTCTTCACCAGAGTTGAAACCTTTCCAGCAATCCAACCTAATATTGCAGCAGCTTATACCGTCCACTAGTATGAACATCCCTGAACCTCAGCTACCACAACAGAACCTCCCAGCATCCCCACAAGAACACTCAGAGAGATCAATCACCAGTGGGAAACCTCTCAGAGAAAGATAGCTGACCCAAGAGATGTCGGGCATTGAGAACATGCAGAGTTGGGGGGTTAGCCAACTATACAAGTTTATCCAGCTGACAACACAACAAGCAGAAGGATTTCATAATGACCTCCAACAGAGGTTCGAGCAACAACAACAACAGGTCATCGCGCTTACTGAGGGGCGTAATAAACTTTAAATTGAAAAGGATACTCTACAGGAGCAGCTGGAAAATGTGACAAAAATCTTAAAGACCTATGGTTGACTATCGTTTCCCAAGATGGCAAAACACCAGAGGACATATCGGCCTGCTCAATGGTATAAAGATCCATCCGAGTGAAAATTTCATGCACAAATCTGAGCAAAGAAAACCAAGAGCTCAAGGAAACTCTAGTAGCCGGACAAACATTACCAGACCCTGCCACCGTATATGCTGAGAAAGTCACAGAGAGACAGAGGTAGGTAAACGGCATGAGGGAAACCCTTGGGACAACGGTCAAAGAGGCTTATAGCTTGCTGAAGAATTTACATGAATTCTCCAACTCACTAACAATGGAAGCCCATCCAATCTCAACACAACTTCAGCAAATTTCCCGGGAAATCAAAGAAGCCACCGATTTGGTTGGCATAACCCAAATATACAACCAAGAAGATGCGCTAGAAACCAAAAGCCAGAAAATCAAAGAACACTCATCGTCCACAAAAAACATCCTTAGAGAGCTAAGGAAATCGGTAAAACACAAATCAGAGGCAATACAACAGATGGAGACCGAAGCTGAGCCAAAGATACAGGAGGTATTCAAAACCTGCCAGCTGTGGCATATGAAATAGAGGTTGAAAGAGTCGCCACCTAGACAGAGAAGTTAATTAAAGAGTGGCAACAGACAATCACTGAGTTCACAGAACTCAAGTCCTCGGCATTGAGAAAGTTTCCAGAGTTCGGGCCTTTATTTAGACAAGGCGAAGAAACAGAAAAAACAAGGCCAGCCTCGGAAGCCGATAGACCACTGGAAGCCGCAACAACAGGGAAAGATTGACTCGCGACGAGTCAATAACGTGTGGTCGAGGCCTGTTGGGGCCTTTGTTTTGGGAAATATCAGTTTTGAGTTGTGGAGAGCTGGAGGACAGGTGGCGGAACGCAATCAAGGTAGACATGGAGTTGTCACGATTGTGGAAATCTGGAAGATAGGTGGCGCGGAATTAGCAGAGAACAATGTAGATGAAAAATATGGGAGACAAGAGCAATCAGTAGAACTCCCATTAATAAAGAAGAAGCGGAAAGCAGCGGAGCAGGAAAAAATGAAGGACTGACAGTCACACTCAATGAGAAACAAAAAGGCAATCAGTCAGCGAGAGAGGAGTTAGTTAGTTAGTGTGGCAAGAGGCTGATAGAAAAAGCAGAACCTTAGGAGAGCTCTGTGAGAAATCTGTTGTATTGAATCAAACTGTAATATAATCTGTGGAGTAGCAGTATGTTGTTCTGTTATTGATAATGAAATCTGGTTGTTGCTGTGTGTAAATGTTGCGAGTTGATTGATGACTACTTGATTGCGATAAATGTATGCTTAAATTAAATTTTAACTTAGCATTTTGAACGTGTGTTGATGAATGATAGTTTCTTCGTAGAGTTGAGATATGCTTGTTTCTCCTAAGTCTCCATAGTTTTTCTTTATGGTTGCATTTGTCTTCTACCTGATCTAGCTTCTAATCTTACTAAGGTCACGACACACCTTGGGTGAGACGCCCTACTCTCTGGAGCAAGGTGAAAATGCAGACGTTGTGCTAGAATACTGCAGACACCTTGTTGGCCCTTAACCTGAACCTGGGTCTTGCCTAGAGACCTCCTTTTTCACCAACACCATGTGTGCCAAAGACTAAGCCACATTGAGATACAATGCTCATCTGCTCCACCCAAAACCATTCACATCAAGCTCCCTTTCCTTGGGGGATATAGTGGTATAACCATTGGAATTCAAGTCCAACTCCACTGCCATTTCAAAAATTTAGTATTCCCATTGGAACATGATTTATCTTAATTCATATTAAATTTTTTTGCCTCATGCATTTGACTATTTTCATGTAGAGATAAAGCACTGTAAAAAGGTTGATTATTTTATGCATAGATAGAGCACTAGAAAAGGTTGATGGTGTTTATGCAGAGATAGAGCACTAGAAAATTTGATTGTTTTTAAGCATAGATAGAGCACTAGAAAAGGTTGATTAGTTTTATGCAGGGATGGAGAACCATAAAAGGCCAATTACTTTTATGCAGAGGCAGAGCACCATAAAAGGTTGATTACTTTTATGAAGAGATAGAGCACTAGACAAGGCTGATTATTTTTATGCAAAGACAGAGCAGTAGAAAAGGCTAATGCCGTTTCCATATATGGGTTGAACAACATGCAAGCTATTCATTCCCACACTTCCTCTTTTATCAAATAAAGGATTTCCATTTTCTGTTTCTTCTACTATATCGCTAGCAGATTTGTCATTCAAAACAATTGAAGAGTATTTGGTGCTAGAGAAAGGAGAAGAAAAATTTTCTTCTCCTGCCCATTCTTGCAGCCTCATATATTTTTTAATTTCATCTCGATAAAATTTCACCATCGTATCATATGTATGCATTGATTGTTTTCTGCCACCAACCTGCAAATTATCTGTAGGGTCTTCTATGAACTCTCATTCGAAGTGAGGTGACAACATGTGATTATTAACGATAAATTTCAAATTCTAGAAATATAAAAGATATTTTAGGCATATTAGATCAAATAAAATAAAAAAAGTATACTTCAAACATTTCACTTTCGAGGCCAACTTAGAAAGTTTGGAACAAGTAGCCTCCAATCCAATTGACCTCTAGCCATTCTTACAACTCTATTTGGACCTCCATCGTCATCCACAGGGACCCATGATCTGCAATGTGCTTGGATACATGAAAAGTATTTTAGCTAGCTAGATCTTCTATCTCTTATTGCATCATTATTCTTGAAAAATAAACCATCATTTGGAGAGGATAAAATGGTCCATGGACCATAAACCAGAGCCACAGGGCCTAATAGAAATAAAACAAAGCAAATAGTCTCGACTCTCCTCAGTAATAATAGATAGAAATCCCTTTTTCACAAAAGCACCATCGAAATTTTTTCAAATTATGATGGTGTTTTGTAAATTGGTATGCTCTGTAAATTATGCATTTCAAGGTTTCCTCTTTGTTTGGGAAATGGCGTTATCTATTTATTAACGCAATTCTATCCAACTTACGAGATCTCACAGGATCCTTACAAAAAAATATACTCAGTATACTTGATATCACAAGACTCTAAAGGAAACAAATGAAGAAGAAGAACCAAGTAATTGCAACCCAAATTGACCTTGCTCAATTTAGGAACTTTAGATGGTGGAGACCAAGTACACTAACATCAACCCAAGAGGTAGAGAAGAGCGCAGAGCCAATGAATCCAAGGATCAATGATACATGTTTCTTCTTAGGTTCTAACCGGTATAATTTAAGAGGACCAATATAATCCTTCCCTGCTCTTCCTTCTTGCAAAAACACCCAAATATTCAACATAAATACCTTATAATGAATACCCATAAAAACCTTCGGAAATTGGGAAATGGAAATTCAAGCTAGCCACAGTTCCTGGCCCAGGTTGTAACTTGTTATAGTTTCCCTTTCCTTAACCCTTGAACTGACTACAAGTACTCTTCTATTACTTCCATGAGAGCTTGTAAGCATTTTTGGACCTGCTAAAAAAAGAGGCACACAATCAATGTGACATTTTAAGTTCAGACTTGTCTATAGCATATCGGAGTCATGTGCAATGAATGGAAGTCGAGAAAGGAACTGTAGCCCTTAACTCTAGCGATTCATACAACCTTCTACATACCTAATCCCCTCGTGTCCCAGGAACTGGATCCTCTGTTTCGAAAGTCTCCTTTTCAATTTTCGCATTAGGTCGAGTTGTAGCTGTAGGGTAGCCAACAAGTGAAGAGGGATGAGACAAAAGGTATGGAAGTGGGGAGGTTAAAGGAAATTTTGAAATGGGTGCTTAGGAGGTAAAACAAAAATTTGAAATTTTCAAATGGGTGCTCGGGAGGTAAAACGAAAATTTGAAATTTTGAAATGGGTGCTCGGGAGGTAAAAATAAATTTTGAAATGGGTGAGGGTGACATGTAGATGTCAATGTTACTTTTTCTTTTCTTTTTATCAAAACAATTTTAATGCTATTTTTTCCCTTTGGCACTTCTTTTCTGTGTAGGATAAAAATTATGTAAAGCCATCCATTTTATAGACAAGCTTTAGGTAGAAAGTGAGATACTCGAACATGGTTTCTCCATGTGCCTAAGGATCTCTAAAGTGACATAAAACCTTGAAATTTTCTTAAATTATTTTGAACTATTCCCTTTGTGGATTTTTGATTCTCTAGATTTAGGTGACAATGAGATTCTCCAACTCATTTTGGATAACCTATATAATATGCATCTCTTATCTGTTGAGTGCTTTGTCTTATCGATCTTCCTCTCGAGGCTTATTTTTATTGTTCCTCAAGTTCCCTTGCAAGGAGAGAATCATTTTGTTTCTATCCTAGATGTTATCATGCCATCGAATCTCTCACAGTAATTATTATTTTTATTTGGCACTTCTTCTATGCCCGACTCTTTGTCTCATTCTTCTTACTCAAAAGGCTTCCCTTGATCATTCATAGAGTTCCCTTATCAAGGGAGGCTCATTTTCTTCTCCAAACTCCTTAGTGCCCAATAGGGCTTGATTTTGAAATACTGCTCATGACAATCCTTCAACTACTCTGATGGGGATTTTGATGATGTCAAAATCACACAAGACTTGCACCTCGACTCGTCTATAACCGTTTGGGAACCCTGAACAAAGTCCAATCACCTTACCACTTGTCACTAAACCACTCACGCCGGTAGCCTCCAATAATGGTTCTTGAGATTCTTGCTTGTCGTTAACTCACACACATGTGGCATACTTATTTTGTAGGCTAGCATGATTTTGGCCTACTGGTTTTTTGATAATGTCACATTTTGTTCTACTTCTTTCCAATTGGGTTTGAAACCCTAATGGATTTATTTTTCAGTTAGTGTTTTTAATCGATGAATGACACCTTACTTTAAAACGAATGGAGGATGAATCACACTCTAATGGTATCACCATGCTTGAATCACTAAACGAAAGTGTCTAGGAAGGTCCATGTCATTTGGCCAATCTGATTAAGAACCTCCACCAAGATAGCAAGGGTTGACCAAAAATAGAGAGGACTTAGTGACGGGCACAAATTTGATCAAGGCTAACTAGTAGATGTCATCGTCATATGCCTTTAGGAAGATGCTTGGGATTGCTTTCACTATGAGAGAAACCATCAAGGAATATACCCCCTAAAGCAAGTGTATCATATGTTATTCCCGAAACTTGCTCTCAACTAAAGACTTTAGGATTTTAACCTCCAAAAATATTCTTTGGCCCTTTTGGCTTTGAATAGGTTAGTGTTGGATTTAATTTCTTCTTCCTATGCCAATGAAGAGAGGCCCTACCCTCTAATTTGGAGTTTGACTTCTTCGTAATGGTCTTCCTAGTCCTTCCTTACCTATGAGAGGCCTTACTTGTGTGCTCTCAACCATTCCATCATTTTTGCTTCTAATTTCTTAATCTTCTTCTCCTCGATCCATGGGCTAGAGTGGACCAAGTTTATTTTTTCCCTCAATGGATAATGTGAACTAGGCCATAAACAATGGGATAAGAGCAATTACCTAGGTTACAGAATTTGGAAGTGTTATCATGCAGGCTAGATTGTATATGAATGGATCATAACCAAGTTATTGGCTTATTGAATACAAAAGTGCAATTCATTTTTTCAATACGCAGAAATGATCTTGAACTTTGATGGGTATGATTCCTATAGCAGCTCCCAATTATCTAATATTATCATGTTTGAAAAGAAAGAGAAATGACCCACATGATTGATAACTCTTGAGCAAGATCCAAAGGAACAATTACAAAAATCCACTTTGAATTTGAAATTAGTTTCTCCCCTAAAATCTACGCAATAGATTCCAACCAATCATAACCTTCCCCATCAACGATCATAATATCATCATTAGAAAACCATCAATGAATTCAAGCTTGCCACTCTTGTTCCCCTTTAAATAACAAAATGGCTTAATGGTGTAGCCCAATCTTATTACTATATTCTCGTTTCTCTCCACAACTAACACTCGTCACCTAACTTGGAAATTGGAGGACATTGGAAAAGAGAATATTGCATTAATTTAAAGAGCGGTGAACTTTACAATAAGTGAATCAATATCATATATTCAATGGATTTTTCTTTTATGTGGGCAATGATTTCAAAATCTGCCTAGTATTCCTAGTGGTCACCTAATTCACTTGAGTTTGTTAAGGAGTGAAAGAAGCGCAAAAAATGGAGTGTGATGTCGCTAAGCAATCTCGTCAACTACATGGAGGAAGGGCACACAACTATGAAACTACACTACGCCAAAACGGACCAATTTGTCTTTACCACTATCAAGGCAAAATCATAATCAGCCTTGCTCTCAAATTGTTGGTCCAACGGAGAGTGAATTCTATTTTCTTCTACATGACCAATGTTATGGTGGAGAATTCATGAAATAGGTATTTGCTGTTGGAAGAAGACACAATGAGTAGCTTCAAAGAGAGACATTACTCTATATATATATATAGTCATTTTGACACAACCAGGGCTTCTATGACAATTTTCAGTTCCTTTTTCCCTCTAAACAATGAGAGACCAGTGTTTGAGTTGCAGTTAGAGTGGTACATTGTCAAGTTTTGGAAGGCGCCTTGGAGGTGGTGCTTACCGTGAACAATGGACGGTGATTTTGAGTGCAGGGTTTTTATACTTGCAGCGCTGCAAAAGTAATGGATATCCAACTCTGGATGGGCGGGGAGGAGAAGTCCACAAGTAATGGATGGGCGGGGAGGCGAAGTCCACAAGTGATATCCACGGGACTCCCATTATGTTGTTGCCAAGGAGAAAACGGTTGACAGATTTTGATGGGTGAATTAATTTTGGTTTTCCTCTGCCGTGACACGCTGAAATATTGAAATTGGAAATGAAATCCTCAAAATCGTGAAGGCCGGCCCGTCTTCAAGGGATGTGGAAGGTCCAAATTTCTCCAAATCGTGAACACCCATCTTCATATGGATGTGGAAATTGAGAGCAGGGCTGAAATAATTTCATATGGATGCGGAAATTGAGAGAAGGGCCATCGAAATTTAGTCAAAATTGAATTTCAAGAAGAGAGGGGCCATCGAAATTTCAAAAAGAGAAGGAGAAGGGGGGCATGTTCACATGGAAATATGTCAAAATCGTGAAGAGGCGATGCATATGTTCACATGGATTTGCAAGAAACAGGAGGAGGAGAAAGGCAATTTTACACTTGGGGGCGAATTAATAAAGCGCCGTTTGGTTTGAAATATATATATATATATTATATATTTTAAAGCTGTCTGTGTGTGAGCAACAGCAATTGGTTTATGTACTGTACACGCAGTTCTCTTCTTCACCCCCACATCCACCTGCACCTGCACTAGCACGTCCAGAAAAGGCAGTTTTTCATTTAAATGGGCGAAATATGCGTATTATAAAGCTGTCTTTGTGCGTGCGTCTGTGTGAGCAATCGATTCTGTTCCGTTCTCCACCTCCAATTGTGTTCTTATGCTTGCTGTGGTTGACAAAAATATGGATGGATTATAACAATAATAAGAAGTTGTGCCACAATATACGATGAGGCGAGCAAAGACAGTAATGGTGTGGTGAGTGAGGGTGACATATATATCCCACACACAGCAGGCTTGAGGATACCAAAGCGTTGATAGTGGTGGGCGTGAAGAAGAGTTAGGCATGTTGGTGTCCAAGTAGAGAGTTGGTGCATGGTTTCTGACTGAGGGCCAGGGTTGTTCGGAAGTTACTTCCGACAAGTGTCATACCTTCTTAGAGAGGAGGGGACAGCGTGAGGCTGGCTTCACAGAGCAACGACTACCTGCCCCTCGCTTTTTTATTTCTTTTAGATTCCAATTCCAATTCCAAACAATTGATTTTTATTTTTCTTTTAATAAAAATCAATCATTCAATTCAATTTTTTTATTTTTTATAAATCAATCATTCAATTCACTTTTTTTTTTTTTTTTAAATCAATCATTCAATTCAAATTTTTTATTCTATTTTTAAAATCATTCCATTCAATTCAATTTTTTATTTTTAATAAAAATCAATCATTCAAATCAATTTTTTATTCTATTTTTAAAATCATTCCATTCAAATTCCAAACAAAAATCAATCATTCAATTCAATTTTTGTATTCTATTTTTAAAATCATTCCATTCAAATCATCCAATTCAATTTTTAATTTTTAATAAAATCAATCATTCAATTCAATTTTTTATTCTATTTTTAAAATCATTCCATTCAAATTCCAAACAAATTAACAATTTGTAATTTTATTTTAAAAATCATTAAATTCAAATAATTCCAAATAAACAAATTTGTGATCTTATTTTTAAAATTATTAAATTCAAATTCCATCTTATTTCAAAAATCATTAAATTCAAATTCAAATTGGATTTTATTTCAAAGATCGTTAAATTCAAATTCAAATTCGATTTTATTTCAAAAATTGTTAAATTCAAATTCGATTTTATTTTAAAAATCATTAAATTCAAATTCCAAACAAAATTGAATGATTCAACTTGCTAAATCATCCAAATCTGAAACTTTTTGTTAGTGTATTTTAAAATCATCCAAATTTGAAATAACCTATTATTTAATATTAAAAATGATATGAATCCCAAATAGCTAGCTTGCTCTTTTTTCTTTTGTATTTACAAATGATCACAACCTTAATCGATCTACTCTTCTTGTATTTAAAAATTATTTGAATCTCAAATAACCCGTTCTTTTTGTATTTAATATTGAGACCAATCTGAAACAACCTCCTACTTTTGTATTTAAAAAATGTCTGCATCTGAAACAACCTGCTCTTTTTGTATTTAAAAATGATCCGAATTCGAAACAACTTGTTCTTTTTGTATTTAAAAATGACCCGAATCTGAAACAACTTGCCCTTTTTGTATTTAAAAATCCAAAATGCCTTGCGCTTTTTTGTATTTAAAATGATCCAAAATCAGAAACAACCTGCTCATTTGTATTAGCTCAATATTACTCTTTCCATTTTCCTCTCCGAAATCCCTAATAATATCACAACCTAGGGTTTAGCATTGTAATTCTCAATCCTAGTGGGCAAATTCCTAATTCTTTCCTTAGAGTTCCCACAAACTATAAGAACTATGTCCAAAGAACTAGGATCTTTGACGTAAAGGAACTATAACAAATGGGAACTATGAGTGCTAAGAAATTTGATGAAGCAACTGTAGTTGAGGAACTATGATTCGCGGTAATTATGATTTACACCAATAGAGACTATGACCTAGATTGACCATGACCAATTGGAACTATGACTAATCAAAAATTTGATGAGGCAACTATGATTAATACCAATAGGAGCTTCGCCCAAGGAACTGAGAACTGTGATCAATACCAGTAGGAACTATGACCAACATGAATTGTGGCTAGTACCAAAAGGAACTATGGCCAAGGATCTAGTATATTTGACCAATAGGAACTCCGTCCAAGTTTCTATCATTCATTTGGTTATAATTCTTCTTGTTGGTCATAGTTCTTGTCAATGATGGTTCTTATCAATCGAAGATCCTAGTTCCTTAATCAGATTTCCTATGGGTATCAATCATAGTTCCCATTAATCATAATTCTTTGGTTAGAGTTCCTTCATCGTATTCCTTGTCAGCCATAGTTTTCATCTTTCACAGCTCTTGTCGGTCATAGTTTTTATTCGTCAAATATTCTAATTTCTTCGTCATAGTTCCAAGGAACTCTAACTGAGGAACTAGCAAGTTCCCCATCATGATCGAGAATTACAATTTTAACGTCTAGAGATTTCAACAAGAAGTACAAGTGATACAAATAGGAGCTCTCATTAAGGAACTAAGATCTTTTACTGATAGGGACTGTAGTTTATCAAATTTCCTATCAGTCAATTTCCTTTGTCAGAGTCCCTATTAGTCATAGTTTCTATTCATCATAGGTCCTACTTGTATCAATCATGCTTCCTATTGGTCATACGTCCTATCAGTCATGGTTCGTGTTGGTCATTATTCATGTCAGGCATAGTTCCTATTGGTCATAGATCCTATCAATCATAGTTCTTGTTGGTCATAATTCATGTGATAAATAGTCCTTATTGGTCAAACACTGTTACCGATGAAATAGGTAACCTGACCTCAAAACGAGAACTCTAGCCCAAAAAGACTCAAAAAACATGAAAAAACACCCCAAAAACAAAAAAAGTGTATTCCAGAACGCACTTGGTTTTTTTTTAAGGTCAAATTTCAACATTTTATAAAATTATGCTAAAAACAAAATTGTTTCTTGAAATAAGGATTGAAAAAACATCCTCAAAACAAAACCAGTTGATGCTAGAATAACAAAAAAAAAAAAAAAAATGTGTCATATTTTTGACATTTTTAAAAATAGAAATAACATTTTTTAATTTTTAAAATTCAAACATTAAAAAAAAATCTAAAATTTAAGAAAAAAATAAAAACATTTTAAAGCTTAAAATTTAAAAATATATAGGAATAAAAAAATAAAGAGAAAAACAAAATAAAAATTTTAATTCAAACATTTAAAAAAAACCTAAAATTTAAAGGAAAAAAAAAATAATTTAAAGATTAAAATTTCAAAATATATAGAAATAAAAAAATAAAAATAAAAACAAAATAAAAATATTAAATTAAAAAAAAAAAAAAAATATATATATATATATATATATATATATATATAAAATAAAATATAGAAAATAATTTTAAAAAGAAAAAAATGTTTATTAAATTAAAAAAAATAAAATAAAAAAAAATAAAAAAAAGGAAAATTAAATTTAAAGAAATATATTAAATTTTAATAAATTTAAAACTTTAAAATAAAAATTTAAAAAAAAAACATTATTTAAATTAAAAGTAAAAAAATGAAAAATTAATTAAAAATAAAAAATGTAAAATAAAATACAATAAAAATATTAGATTTAAAAAAATATATATTAAAAAAACAAATAAATTTAAAAAAAATAAATTAAATTTAAATTATAAAAAATAAAATATATATATGAACTTAAATTAAAAATATATATATTAGATTTTATTAAATTTAAAATAAATAATGTTAATATTAAAATAACAAATTAAATTTAAAAAAAAAAAATATTAAATTTTAATAAATAAATGAATAAACAAATAAATTTAAAAAAAAAAAAAAAAAAAAAAAAAAAAAAAAACTTAAAATAAAAAGTTAAAAAACTTTAAAAATCAATTAAAAATGAAAAATTGAAAAAAATAAATTAAAAAATATATATTAAATAAAAAATAAAATAAAAAACAAATTAATTTGAAAATATTAAATTTAATTAAAAAAAAAAATCTAATTTTAAATACACAATTTTAATTGAAATATAAAAATATAAAAATTTTATGTAATTAAAATAATAAAAATAATAATAATAAATTAAAAAAAAAAAAATTGAATTCAAAAAAATAAAAAATAAAAAAACAAAGTTTATTAAATTTTAAAAAATTAAATGAAAAAATTAAACATAAAATTTAATAATAAAAGAAAAATACGAAAATTTAAAAAAAAAATCAATTAAATTAAAAAAAAAAAAACAAAATTTAATAAAAATTATTAACAAAATAAAAAAAAATTAAAAACAATAAAAATTAAAAAAATTAAAAATATATATATAAAAAAGCAAAACAAATTAAAACAAATTAAATTTCAAATATAAAAATTAAATTTAAAAAAATAATTTTAAATATTTTGAATTTAAAAAAAAAAAAAATCAAATTAAAAAAAAAAAAAAGAATTTTTTTATCGTGGTGTCACTGCCAATCGGCCTCCCGCCAAGGTGGCGGCGGAGGTCGATTCCGAGAATCGGCCTCCTGCGGCGGGAGGCCGATTGGTGGCGCCACCACGATCAAAATTTTTAATTTTTATTTTTTTAAATTTTTAATAATTTTTTTTTTTTTTTTTTAAATTTGATTTTTTTTTTAATATTTTTTAATTCGTAACATTTTTTTTTTTAATTTTGTTTTTAATTTTTAATATTTTTTTTAATTTGATTTTGTTCTTTCTTGTTTTTAATTTTTTTTTAATTTTGTAATATTTTTTTTAATTTAATTTTTTTTTTTAAATTTCAAAAAATAAAAAATTATTATTTTTTAATTCAAATTTTTTATTTTAAATTTAATTTGTTTTAATTTTTTTTCGTTTGTTTGTTTGTTTGTTTTTTTTTTTTTTTTTTTTAAATTTAATATTTTAGATTAATTATTTTTTAAAATTTAAAATTTATTTATTAAATTTTAATTTAATTTAATTTAATTTTTTTTTAATCTTTTAGTTTATTTAGGTTTTCATTTTTAAAATTTACAAATTGTTTCATTTAAAAAAAACAGTAAATTTATGGATATTTGTTTTTTAATTACACATGGTTTTTTTCATTTTTTTTGTTTTTTAATAATAGGTTTTTTTTTTTTGTGTTTTATTACCAGCATGAAAATCACCACTCTAAAAAAAAAGGTTGATGGTGCATCAATACGTTTCAAAATTAGCATGAAAATCACCGCTCTAAAAAAAAAAATTGATGCTGCATCAATACGTTTCAAAATTAGCATGAAAATCACTAACATTTTAAAACAAATATTCATACTTCATAAATAAAAATATTAGAGTGTAAAAAATGTGCACAAAAATAAAGGGGTGATTCTGTATCACCACTTTTCAAAATCGGGTGCTTTTTATGCTACCAAAAAAAAGTAGGTAACAGTGTTGTCACTTCTAAACACCACTAGTCATTCAAACTAGTTTTCACTTCTCATCTTGTGCATTGATCAAAACAAGACAAAATCCGTTAAAATTGGCTATTACGATAAATCATAGGCAAAACAATAAATTTAGTTGGTGTTGTGTCATCCCCAAATTAATCGTTTTAAAAATCCCTACAACTACCCAAAGCTTGGTTTTGATCTATTTAATGATTCCACCCATCTTCGATGGACTTATTTTGATGGAATTGTAACATGAAATGGCATTCGTTGTGGTAAGGTACAAACATTGGTATTTGACATTGAGTATATATCAATGTACAAAGGGTAGAGGATCAAGATTTGGATGAGAATTTGATTGTAGACTATAGTATAATTATTTTTGGATTATTGAGACAATTTAAAACCTCAATATTATGTATTTTGATACAAAAATGTATTGCATTGAGTGCCATTAGATTCCATTGGGTGCCATGTATTTACCATTACTTTCTTAAAAAATTTTTTATATCATTGGTGTCTAATAGCATTCGACTCTTAAATTACAAGTAAGCAATATCGTCACTACAGGTAAGTCTCTGCTGGTGTTTTTTCTGAAAATTATATGCCTATTAGTTGATTAGGTTTTGTGTTGATTATTAATTGCATATTTCATATAATTAGTTGCATGCTAAATTTTGGAGTTGTTACAAACCTTATAAGCTTAATGTTTATTAAAAGCATTAAACTTATATATAAATGCTCTTAAAGCTTAAATAAACACTTTGAATAAGCTTAAATGTTAATGTTAAATGCTTATTAATAAATAAATGCTTTAGCACTTTAAAAATACTTTTAAAGTGCTTTAAAACATTTTAAAAGAATTTATTTAAATTCTTTTGAAACAATTAAAAACACTTAAATATGCATATGGATGTGGAAATTGTGAGCAGACTGAAATAATTTCATATGGATGTGGAAATTGAGAGAAGAGCCATCGAAATTTGTCAAAATTGAATTTCAAGAAAAAGAGAAGGGCCATCGGAATTTCAAGAAGAGAAGGGGGGGCATGGAAATATGTCAAAATAGTGAAGAGACGAAGCATATGTTCACATGGATTTGCAAGAAACAGGAGGAGGAGAAAGGCAATTTTACACTTGGGGGCGAATTCATAAACCGCCGTTTGGTTTGAAATATGCATATATATTATGAAGTTGTCTGTGTGAGAGCAACAACAATTGGTTTATGTAACTGTACACGCAGTTCTCTTCTTTATCTCCACATCCACCTGCACTTGCACATCGAAAAAGTCAGGTTTTCATTTAAATGGGTGAATTTGGTGCGTATTATAAATCTGTCTGCTTGCGTCTGTGTGAGCAATCGATTATGTTCTCCACCTCCAGTTTTGTTCTTTTGGTAGCTGTGGTCGACAAAAATATGGATGGAAGATAACAATAATAAGAAGTTGTGCCACAATATACGATGAGGCGAGCAAAGACAGTAATGGTGGGGTGAGTGAGGGTGATATATATATCCCACACGCACCAAGGGTAAGGACACCAAAGCATTGATACTGGTGGGCGTGAAGCATTGTTAGCCATGTGCGTGCGCCCTGGTCCAAGTAGGGAGATGTTGCATGGCCCCCTGTCGAAGGGCGGGGTGGTTCGGAAGCTTCTTCCGGCAAGTGTCATGTGGCTTAGAGAGGAGAGGACTGCGTGAGGTTGGCTTCACAAAGCAACGACTATCTCCCGCTCTACGCAGTGGAAGGATAACGTGCCTGTTTTTTATGTCAGATTCCAATTCTAAACAATTTACCATTTTTATTTCGGATTTCAATTCTAAACAATTTTGTATTCTATTTTAAAAATCATTTTTATTTCGGATTCCAATTCTAAACAATTTTTATTTATATATATTTTTTTCGATCATTCAATTCAAATTTTGTATTCTATTTTAAAAATCAATTCGACAAATTAACAATTTGTGATTTTATTTTAAAAATCAGTAAATTCAAACTCCAAATGAACAAATTTGTGATGTTATTACAAATTCCAAATAAACAAATTTGTCATCTTATTTCAAAAATCGTTAAATTCAAATTCCAAACAAACAATTTGTGATCTTATTTTAACACTGAATGATTCAACTCCTTAAAATCATCCAAATCTGAAACTTCTTGTTAGTATATTTTAAAATCATCCAAATACGAAATAACCTATTATTTAATTTTAAAAATGATATGAATCCCAAATAACTTGCTCTTTTTTCTTTTGTATTTACAAATGATCACAACCTTAGTCATTCTACTCTTCTTGTATTTAAAAATGATTTGAATCCTAAATAACCTGCTCTTTTTGTATTTAAAATTGAGCCCAATCCAAAACAAACTGCTACTTTTGTATTTAAAAAATGGTCTGCATCCAAAACAACCCGCTTTTTTTGTATTTAAAAATGGTCCAAATCCGAAACAACTTGTTCTTTTTGTATTTAAAAATGACCCGAATCTGAAACAACTTGCCCTTTTTGTATTTAAAAATCCAAAACACCTTGTGCTTTTTTGTATTTAAAAATGATCCAAAATCCAAAACAACCTGCTCATTTGTATTATTTCAATATTATTCTTTCCATTTTCCACTATGAAATCCCTAATAATAATATCACAACCTAGGGTTTAGCATTGTAATTCCCAATCCTAGTGGGAAAATTCCTAGTCTTTTCCTTAGAGTTCCCACGAACTATAAGAACTATGTCCAAAGAACTAGGATCTTTGACTTAAAGGAACTATAACCAATGGGAACTACGAGTGCCAAGAAATTTGATGAAGCAACTATAGTTGAGGAACTATGATTCGCGGTAATTATGATTTATACCAATAGAGACTATGACCTAGATGGACCATGACCAATTGGAACTATGACTAACCAAAAATTTGATGAAGGAACTATGATTAATACCAATAGGAGCTTCGCCCAAGGAACCAAGAACTATGATTGATATCAGTGGGAAATGACCAACGGGAAATGTGGCTGGTACCAAAAGGAACTATGGCCACTCTGACCAAGTGTCTAGTATATGGGAACTCTCACTGGAAATAACATTTTTTTTTTAATTCTATTTTAAAAATCAATCATTCAATTCATTTTTTTTTTTAATTTTATTTTAAAAATCAATCATTCAATTCAAACTTTGTATTCTATTTTAAAAATCACTCCATTCAAATTCCAAACAAATTAACAATTTGTGATTTTATTTTAAAAATCATTAAATTTAAATTCCAAATAAACAAATTTTGATCTTATTTTAAAAATCATTAAATTCAAATCCGATCTTATTTCAAAAATCATTAAATTCAAATCAAATTCCAAACAAAAAATTTGTGATCTTATTTTAAAAATGAATGGTTCAACTTGTTAAAATCATCTAAATTTGAATCTTCTTGTTAGTGTATTTTAAAACCATCCAAATCCGAAATTAACTATTATTTAAATTTCAAAATGATCTGAATCCCAAATAACTTGCTCTTTTTTCTTTTGTATTTACAAATGATCACAGCCTTAATCAATCTACTCTTTTTGTATTTAAAAATGATTTGAATCCCAAATAACTCGCTCTTTTTGTATTTAAAATTGAGCCCAATCTGAAACAACCTCCTACTTTTGTATTTAAAAAATGGTCCACATCTGAAACAACTGGCTCTTTTGTATTTAAAAATGATCTGAATCTGAAACAACTCGTTCTTTTTGTATCTAAAAATGACCCGAATCTGAAACAACTTTCCCTTTTTGTATTGAAAAATCCAAAACACCCTGCGCTTTTTTGTATTTAAAAATGATCCAAAATCTGAAACAACGTGCTCATTTGTATTAGGTCAATATTATTCTTTCCATTTTCCACTCCAAAATCCCTAATAATATCACAACCTAGCATTTAGCATTGTAATTCTCAATCCTAGTGGGCAAATTCCTACTTCTTTCCTTAGAGTTCCCACGAACTATTAGAACTATGTCCAAAGAATTAGGATCTTTGACGTAAAGGAACTATAACCAATGGGAACTATGACTGCCAAGAAATTTGATGAACTAACAATGATTCACGGAAATTATGATTTATACCAATAGAAACTATGACCTTGATGGAACATGACCAATTGGAACTATGACTAACCAAAATTTTGATGAAGGAACTATGATTAATACCAATAGGAGCTTCGCCCAAGGAACCGGGAACTATGATTGATATCAGTAGGAACTATGACCAACGGGAAATGTGACTGGTACCAAAAGGAACTATGGCCAAGGATCTAGTATATTTGACCAACAGGAACTCTGACCAAGTGTCTAGTATATGGGAATTCTCACTCGCAACAATATTTTTTTTTTTTTTTAATTCTATTTTAAAAATCAATCATTCAATTCATTTTTTTTAAAATTTTATTTTAAAAATCAATCATTCAATTCAAATTTTGTATTCTATTTTAAAAATCATTCCATTCAAATTCCAAACAAATTAACAATTTGTGATTTTATTTTAAAAATCATTAAATTTAAATTCCAAATAAACAAATTTGTGATCTTATTTTAAAAATCATTAAATTCAAATCAAATTCCAAAAAAAAAAATTGTGATCTTATTTTAAAAATGAATGATTCAACTTGTTAAAATAATCTAAATCTAAAACTTCTTGTTAGCGCATTTTAAAATCATCCAAATCTGAAATAACCTATTATTTAATTTTCGAAATGATCTGAATCCCAAATAACTTGCTCTTTTTTCTTTCATATTTACAAATTATCACAACTTTAATCAATCTACCTTTCTTCTTTCATATTTACAAATTATCACAACTTTAATCAATCTACTCTTTTTGTATTTAAAAATGATTTGAATCCCAAATAACCCACTCTTTTTGTATTTAAAATTGAGCCCAATCCGAAACAACCTCCTACTTTTGTATTTAAAAAATGGTCCACAACTGAAACAACCGACTCTTTTTGTATTTAAAAATAATCCGAATCCGAAACAACTTGTTCTTTTTGTATTTAAAAATGGCTTGAATCCGAAACAACTTGCCCTTTTTGTATTTAAAAATCCAAAACACCCTGTGATTTTTTGTATTTAAAAATGATCCAAAATCTGAAACAACGTGCTCATTTGTATTAGGTCAATATTATTCTTTCCATTTTCCACTCCGAAATTCCTAATAATATCACAACCTAGTGTTTAGCATTGTAATTCTCAATCCTAGTGGGCAAATTCCTACTTCTTTCCTTAGAGTTCCCATGAACTATAAGAACTATGTCCAAAGAACTAGGATCTTTGACGTAAAGGAACTAGAAGCAATGGGAACTATGAGTGCCAAGAAATTTGATGAACTAACTATGATTCGTGGTAATTATGATTTAAACCAACAAAGACTATGACCTAGATGGACCATGGCCAATTGGAACTATGACTAACCAAAAATTTGATGAAGGAACTATGATTAATACCAATAGGAGCTTCGCCTAAGGAACCGGGAACTGTGATTGATATCGGTAGGAACTATGACCAACAGGAAATGTGGCTGGTACCAAAAGGAACTATGGCCAAGGATCTAGTATATTTGACCAATGGGAACTCTGACCAAGTGTCTAGTATATGGGAATTCTCACTGGAAATAATATGATCACAGTTCTCGTCGCTCATAGTTCCTATGGTTCAAATATACAAGATCCTCGATCAGAGCTCCTATTGGTCATTGTTCTTTAGTCAGAGTTCCTCTATCAAATTTCTTGTCATTAGAAGTTCCTTTGTCAAAGTTTCTATCATTCACTTGGTTATAATTCTTGTTGGTCATAGTTCCTTCTAGTCATAGTTCTTGTCAATGATGGTTCTTATTGATCGAAGATCCCAGATCCTTAATCATAGTTCCTATGGGTATCGATCATAGTTCCTATCAGTCATAATTCCTTGGTTAGAGTTCCTTCATCATATTCCTTGTCAGCCATAGTTTTTATCTGTCACAGCTCCTGTCGTTCATAGTTTTTATTCGTCAAAGATTCTAATTCCTTCGTCATAGTTCCAAGGAACTCTAACCGAGGAACTAGCAAGTTCCCCATCATGATCGAGAACTACAATTTTAACGTCTAGAGATTTCAACAAGTAGTACGAGTGATACAAATAGGAGCTCTCATTAAGGAACTAAGAACTTTTACTGATAGGGACTGTAGTTTATCAAATTTCCTATCAGTCAATTTCCTTCGTTAGAGTCCCTATTAGTCATAGTTTCTATTCATCATAGGTCCTACTTGTATCAATCATGCTTCCTATTGGTCATATGTCCTATCAGTCATGGTTCGTGTTGGTCATTATTCATGTCAGGCATAGTTCCTATTGGTCGTAGATCCTATCAATCATAGTTCTTGTTGGTCATAATTCATGTCATACATAGTCCTTATTGGTCACTTCTAAACACCACTAGTCATTCAAACTAGTTTTCACTTCTCATCTTGTGCATTGATCAAAACAAGACAAAATCCGTTAAAATTGGCTATTACGATAAATCATAGGCAAAACAATAAATTTAGTTGGTGTTGTGTCATCCCCAAATTAATCGTTTTAAAAATCCCTACAACTACCCAAAGCTTGGTTTTGATCTATTTAATGATTCCACCCATCTTCGATGGACTTATCTTGATGGAATTGTAACATGAAATGGCATTCGTTGTGGTAAGGTACAAACATTGGTATTGGACATTGAGTATATATCAATGTACAAAGGGTAGAGGACCAAGATTTGGATGAGAATTTGTTTGTAGACTATAGTATAATTATTTTTGGATTTTTGAGACAATTTAGAACCTCAATATTATGTATTTTGATACAAAAATGTATTGCATTGAGTGCCATTAGATTCCATTGGGTGCAATATATTTAAAATTACATTCTTAATTTTTTTTATATCATTGGTGTCTCATAGTGTTCGACTCTTAAATTACAAGTAAGAAATATCATCATTACAGGTAAGTCTCTGCTCGTGTTTTTTTTGAAAATTCTATGCCAATTAGTTGAATAGATTTTGTGTTGATTATTAATTGCATATTTCATATAATTAGTTGCATGTTAAATTTTGGGGTTGTTACAAACCTTATAAGCTTAACGTTTATTAAAAGCATTAAACTTATACATAAATGCTCTTAAAACTTAAAGAAACGCTTTGATTATGATAAATAAATGTTAATTTTAAACATTTCTTAATAAATAAAAGCTTTAGCACTTTAAAAATACTTTTAAAGCATTTTAAAATGTTATTAAAGCATTTTCTTTGAAACAATTAAAAACACTTTTAAAACACTTAAAAATGCCTTTAGAACTCTTTAAAATGTTATAATTTGTTTTTCTAAATGCATTAAAAACTTTTAAAACGCTTTTAAAAAAGTTTTAAATCACTTTTAACATGTTTTAAATTAATTTTAAAACATTTTAAACCACTTTTTAAATGCTTTAAAATATTTTAAAACAAATTTAAAATGCTTTAAATATTTCTAAATTGATTTAAAAAAAAATATATATATATATATATATATATATATATATATATATATATATATATATATATTTATATTTTGAACCTTTTGGACCATATAGATGCATTAGTTTTACATTATAACATTTTGGACCATATACATACATTAGTTTTAGATTAGAGTATAATTATTTCAGCAGTCCTCACACAATTTAGATCATCAATTATATATATATTGTTTCAAAGATATATTTCAATTAAATGACAATAGATTCCATTGGGTTCTGTGTATTTACCCTTACATTCTCTTTGCATAAAAAAAAACTTTGTATAATTGTTGTTTAATATCTTGCATTATTATTATTATTATGATTATTATTATTTTGTATGAGTATTGTTTAGTAGCTTGGGTATATATAATTGAATATTTTATAGATGTCTTGGTTGAACATTTTTCTCCCGTTCATGACTTTGGAGATGAACCTAGTTTGGTTTGGTTCCAATCTTGTTTCTTATTTTTGGTTATCTAGTCCAACTCCAGTTCTAAGGAGTTCACGATTTAAGCATTGGTTATTTTGATCTCAAATCCGATTTGTGATTTTGGGCTTAATTTGTTTGATTCTAAATCTAGTTCCAATTCAATTAATGATTATGTCGTTAAACACTATTAGTTCAAATTCCAGTGCTGAAAATATTCATTTAAACAATATAGATTAACAAAAATGAATAACTTAGAGTAAAACACGATTAGGCTTAATGGTTAAGAACATGTGATTCTTCCTAAGAGGTCACATGTTCAAATCCAGAGTGAGATAAAAACCCAATATGGGTTCTATGGAGCATAATTAATAAAATTGGGTTCTCACAGGTCGATATGATGCTCGACCTGGTTGCCAAACTGAATTACCTTGGAGCCAAGTTCGACTCTTTGTAATCGAGTCAAATTCTCGAATGGTGAGTCAAACACATTAGTAACCATGAGTTATTTCCTTATCTATGTGTAACTCATGGGGAATTTATTGCCAAGTCCATCCAACTTGTAGCTGAAGGGAAATGCCACTATTGTAATATGTAAGTGCCTACAAGCAAAAGAAAAACTTCCATTTTGAATTATTTTTGTTGTTGAGATTTTGCAAAGTTCTAATTGAACTCTTTCACTCTAGTGCCACTGAGTTCATGAGTCATGTTTTTAAGAATTTCTTTAAGGTGGCTCAAATTTAATGATATCCAAATTTTTAAAAATAAAGTAATTATGTCATCGGACTAGACAAAAAATGCTCAATGCTCAAAACCATCATAGTAAAAGGGACAATGGAAATTAGGGGAAGTTACCAAATAAATTATACAGGGCATGAAAAATGTAATATAGTCACATGAAGGCCTTTGGATTTCAAGGGGAAACACGAATTGGTCCAGGCAATAAAAAATCAAATTCATTCATATGTATGTCAAAATGTGATTGACCACAATATGCAGGCGGATTTTACACGACACAATGCTAACAATCTTACTAGAACACTACTTTGTAAAGAAGAAAAATAACTCTAAAAAGAGAGATATGTGAATACAATTAGCATAACCATTTTGGGAAAATTCCACCATCACTTATAGGTGACATGAATTGCGGTCTACAACTATAATAGTTTATTTCGCCATATAAATTTATTTATTTCTCGATGGAGTAGATTCTTCTACCTATCTCCTTTTCTTACGTGTCTATCATATCCATCCATGATGAGTATTCATGTTGACCCTGCACACTTCTCTTGTACAATCATTGGTGGGATTAGCAAGACTGTTCACATAAATGCCATAAGCTGGCAATGCAAATGCAGACAGGAAGTGGGTGCTTAGTAAGCATGAAGTGAAGCTTTGAGCCACACGTTTCTCCAGATCAAATTTGATACATTCATATTATCTATTAGTCAACCTTTTTTATAGTGACTCTGCAGCCATATACTAACAATGAGCTATAATTTAATTAAATAGGAATACCCAAATCAACAATCCACCCATTTGAAGTACTCATAATGCCTTACATTATCGAATCATAATTTTCATTACATCACCTTGACCTCTTTCTCTTTAGGTAAAATCTAGGGGAGAGAGGCTAATGTGTATTCCCATGCTAAACCAAAATATTTGTTTATCGAGAAGTTGAATCTTGAGTTTCACCAACGCAGAGAATTTGAAGCTTGAGTTTCACTGCCACGAGATTAAAATAAAAAAAAAGAGCTTCTTTACAAATACAATATTAGTAAGTGCATAGATAAATTATGGGATGATAATATGAATGGTTTCTCGAAAAATGGACCACACCAAACTTCTTAGGCATGGATTATATATTATATGAACTTTGCAGTGTTAAAAGTGGCACTGACCAAACTTAGTGGAAAAAAGAACAATTGAAGCCAAAGAATTTCGAGAGCTTGTAGTTGTATAATCATAATATTTACATCATCACATATAAAATGTAGAATTCCATGTACCCTATTGATATGCTAGCATAAGACTCGATCGGGGTTAAAAATCAAGGGAAAAAGACCAAAGGAATTCTCATCTATGAGCGATGTATAAAGCCATAATACAATGGCTATTGGCTCTAATACTCATTCATGAATGCAACTACTGCTTTTCTCATATGTGCCGAAGACTCATATTCTCCACACAAAACCATTCATATCAAAGCCCCCATTCCTTGGAGGATACAATGGTATAACCATTAGAAATCAAGTCTGATTCCACAACCAGTTGAGAATTTATTATTCCTGTTGGAAAATGTTTTATTTTGATTCATATAAAATTTTGTTGCCTCGTGCATTTGACTATTTTCATGCACATATAGAGCACTATTAAAGGCTGACCAATTTTATGCTGAGACAGAGCACTAGAAAAGGCTAATGTTGTTGGTATGCATTGAAGAACAATAACTCCATTCATTTGCATGCTTCCTTTTTTCCCATATAAATGATTGCCATTTTATTATGCGTGTACTATGTCACTAGTAGTCTTCTCATTCAAAATGGTTGAAGAGTCCTTCGTACTAGAATAAGTAGAAGAAAGAAAGATTTTCTTCTCCTGACAATTCTTGCAACATCATATATTTTTTTATTTCTTTCTAATAAAACTACACTATTTTATATCATATGCATATCTTGACCGTTTTGTGTAGGAATATTTGCTGAAATCTCATTCGAAGTGAGGGAACTATATCCAGACGAGTATGCAACCTAGAGCTATTGATGAGAAATTTTAGATTATAGAAATAGACCAGATATTTTAGTCAAAATAGAGATGGTCAAATTAGAAAATGTGGATTTAAAAACATTCAATTTTAAGTCTTGAGGCCTTCTCAAATTTTTTTGAACAAGTAACTTACAAACTAATTGACCCAAGTTGTAACTTGCAAGAGTTTCCCCACTTTATCTAGAACTGACTGCAAAAATTTTCTTTGTGCTTCCATACGAAGTTATAAGTGTCTTTGGACTTGCTCAAAATAGAGTCACACTATCAATGTGACATTTTAAGTTTAGACTCCTCTATAGTGTAGTAGAGTCATGTACAATGAATTGAAGCCATGAAAAGAGTTATACCTCTTAACTCTAGTGGTTTTCACGGCCTTCTCTGTGCCTCCATCTGCATCCACAAGGATCGTATGATCTGCAATGTGCTGAGATATTAAAAAAATTTTGTTAGCAAGATACTCCTTCTCTTATTGCATCGTTAGTCATAGAAAATAAATCATCATTTGGAGAATTTGAAATGGTCTAGGGACCATAAACCAAATGCATAGTCTCTGTGTAGAGAAAATATTGGTGGTTCAGAGAAGAAAAGGAAATAATAGACAAAATTTACAATAATGGCCTCACTCAAAATAGAGGTTTGTAATAAGAACTCAGCCAGGAGGAAATCCCATACCTTGGAGCACTTAGTGCCTGTCCTTGATCTAGAGGCAGGGTTTCTCCAGAGTAGTTCCCAAGGTTCTCATGTTAGGAATTTCAATTTGTCTTGCCTTGCCATGTGGTTGGGCATAGGAGTGGGATTCAAAATTAATATGTATCTATTACTTGTGAGCCTATATGTAGTCATTATCAGATACATGGTTTCTTCATGTTGGATTGTCTGGTCTCCTACTTTCTGAAGGCACATGCATAAGGTAATTCATGGGCAAAATTCTACCACCACCCTCTCGTCTTAGAGCCATGTGTAGAATGTGGATGCCGAAAGGGAAAGTTCTGTGTTCTTTAAGGTGAATATGTATTTGTGCAGAGAAAATATTGGTGGTGCAAGAAAGTGAAGGAACCCTAGCACAATGTCACCCATACCCTAAAGAGGCCCACTCAAAACAACCATAACAGATAAATTTTACAGTAATGCCCTCATGCAAAATAGAGGACTATAATAAAAAATTAGGAAGAAGGAAATCCCATACCTTGGAGCACTTGGGCCGGGGTAGATCCAAAAATAGAGACACACACTTGTTTCTCACTAAACCACGCCTTGCGGAAACCATAACTTCCTCATACTCTTCTTACTACAGGATCCCGACTAGGGCTTGTGCAGCAGTGGGAAATTAAGATGATAGGGCTTGTTCTTGATACTCTTCTTACTATAGGATCCTGACCATGGCTTTTGTAGCGTAGGCGATTGATATGATAGGGCTTATGCAACGACGAATGGTTGAGAGTTAAGCAACAATGACATGATAGTTATTAGTTAAGGAGTCGACTAACAATTTAGACAGGTGGTCGATCCTACAGTGGAAGATATTTGAATCATCTAACATCAGATCAAACAATGCATAACGAAGACAACGAAGACTCGAGATAAGTTCTTCCCACAGGAAAATGCCTTACGGCGTAATTATATCTTCAAATTGTAAAATTACGTTAATTAAAAAAAAAATTACAATAATATTTTATGTAAGATTGGATATAAAAATTTACTATTAAAATATTCAACAACTACCAGTCATGGAAAATATATTATTAATATATTTAAAATAAAATAATGTTTTATGTAAGGTTGAAAATTGGAAATTTACCCTAAAAATACTCATCAATTGCCAATCATAAAAATAAAAAAATCACTAAAAAAAAAGGGCAAATCACTCATAAAGACAATAAACAAGGCAAATCACTCATTAAAACAAGACCACATAATTATTAAACATTGACAGGTATGAATAGTTTGTACATTTGAACTCTACAATATAGCTATGCTTGGTTAGATTAAATATAGTTAAATAGAGTGACAAAAAGTAAATACATACAAGACATACAACTATATATTAAGAAAATTACAATTAAAATAGCAAAATAATTTATAAATTTTTTTGTCTCCATGATGAAAAGAAACTAATAATAATTTGAGCATAACTGTATTATTAAGATGACCCACAATCATGTGAATTTGAGAGTCTAGATTAAATCTACAAAGTCTAAATAGATAACAATAAATCATAACTTGATTTTCTTTTTATTTGGGCATAAAACTTTTAAATAAAAATAATTTTGTTTGGAAATATTATATTTATATATATATAATGCGTCTTAATTTAAATATAGCTATATTAAACATTTAACATTGCAATTTGATAGACAAATAATAAACTTTTAATATTAATTAAATAATATATATATATATATATATATATATATATATATATATATATATATAATTAAATTTAAATTGATTAAAATTAAAATAATTAAATTTAAAAATAATAATTTGAATGGTTAATTTTGAAAAAAAAATATAAACCTGCCATTGGGGAAGAACCCTCGATGCAATTCGATTGACAAATGAGTGGAGAGTTCTTGAGAAAGAATGCTTCGATGGTTAGCAATAACCAAGAAGTCTCGATGCCTAATTGGTATTGCCCTGTACTTTTACACAACTTTAAGCTACAACGTACGATGGTTACTGTAGAGAATTGAGTTTGTGATGTTTCGTCCGTTTGATGGCTCCCATAAATAAATAAAATAAAAGTATATTGAAGTCAGTATGCAGTACATTAAAGTCATTACATAATAAGAGGTAAAACATTTCAGCTAAATATATAAATTTAAATTTTATTAAAAAATAATAATTTTTATTTGATAAATTAAACTTTGTATTAATTTTAAATTTTTAAGTTAAACTAAAACTAATAGCAAGTTTAATAAGAAATATGATTAATATGTTTAATTGGAAAAAAAATTTGGTTCATATTATGAACTAGTGCAATAACATCTTTTTCTTCATCAAAATGTTTCATGTTGTTACATATTTTTATGTCAAGCTATACAAATTCACTCGCTTTCTATATTTACAAAATATATCTTAGTTATTAACAAAATTCTATCTTCTGTCATTTACTGTACTATGTAGTATCATTTAATTTCTAAGAGTCTTTTTCTTCATTCCTGCGTCATTTTTCAGAAAAAATGGTATCTGTTTTTCCACCATGCCTCATTTAATCAAGAAAAATAGTTCTTGTCCCTAGTAAATGTTAATAAATCGTTCTATTAACTGCATAAAAAAGATAAAATCTATCTCCATCTTCAATCTTGTCAGAAAAAATTGACCACTCCATTCGCCCTCGTGCTTGTGGAGTCATGAAGTTCATAATGCATCTCCTCGAAGCTGCCTTGGAGTCCTTTCTTTGATAACCTGTTAGCTTGTGTGTTTTTCTCTTTGTAGATGTGTTTGAAAATAATACTGGAGAAAGAAGTGTGGAGTCCTTAAATCTTGTCTAACCAAGCAATGAGATATCCAGGATTGAGAGATGTTCCTATGTTGAGATGGTCCAGAAGAACCTGTGAATCACCAAACACCCATAGTTTTTCCAAATAGAGTTGGGATAAAAACCACATAAGGCCCCATAGTGCCAGGATTTCAACTCGCATGTTGGATCTCATGCTCCCATACCAATGAATTCTGTAGTGGCATGTGGGGCAGATCATCAACCAAGCCCCACATCCACATCTAGATTGTTGTGAAGCCTTGTCGAAAACCAACAGGGTAGTGGATTTTGAAAGGCCTCAGTCTCTTGGGTAAGTCAGTAGGTGATGTCTGTTTAACTTTAAATTTACCACACAATTTGATAATCTTCTCATAGACATTGTTCGGGTTGTTGTAATCCTCCTTGAAAATCCGTTTATTTCTAATACACCATATGCACTAGTATAATAACATGGGAATGTTCTTGAGAGACTTCCCTTAGCCACCATTTGAAATAGTCTTGGGGGTTCTCCATTTCTATGTAGTACACTTTGAAGTACTTGCATATACCTTTGCGGACTTCCCTCGTAAAAATGCATGAGTTGAATAGGTGTGAATTCTCCTCCTCTGCATTCATGCAGAGACAACATTTACCAGGACCAATCTTTCCTCCTTTCTGTAGGTTTAACCAAGTCAGGTTATTGTCCCTCCACATCAACCATGCAAATATTTTCATCTTGATTTGTGCCTGTACCTTCCATAATTCTTCAAACCAACATCGACTGTTATGTTTGTGATCTCTATAGATAAGGAACTTATAGTTTTCGTTAGTAGAGATCTGCCCTTCTTTTATGAATCCTTTCCATGTCACCTGATCTCCATTCCCGCGGTTTTTTAAACCCAGACTTCACAGTTATTCATTATATGTGTCCCATTCAACTCCATATCTCTCTGTAAATCCATTTGTTTTGTTGTTTTCCATATATGTATGCCCTTGATATATTCTTTAATGACTTGTCCCAAGAAAAAGATACCTTTTCCATTAAGGTGTGCAATCAGATATTCATTGATTACCAGGATGGAAGATGTACCTCTCATGTTTGGGTTGCCTATCAGGATCTTCCAACCATAGCCAAAAGCCCATTGCAGATTATTCATGAAGAGATTCCAGATCATTTTAAAACCCCTCCATATTATTGATTGTGAACCGTCAGTTGTCCATCCCCTCTGGATTAACTCCTCCATTCTTGATTCATTCAGATACTTATATCTTATGATGTCATTCCATATTCCATTTGAGTTTAGAGCCCTCCATAGCGACTTCATCAGCAAAGATTTTTCGAAATTCTCTAGGTCCAAGATACCCCAACCCCCCAGCTCCTTTGGCTTCATAATCAAATCCCATTTTTCTAAATGATATTTTACTTTTTCTCTTCCCCCATTCCATATGAAATCTTCCATCATGGATCTAATCTTTTTGATAAAAAAATTTGGGACAAGGTATAAATGTGCCCAATATACTGTAAATTGCTGCAACGTGG
Organism: Pinus albicaulis; assembly: GCA_034641835.2. Classification (NCBI taxonomy): domain Eukaryota; kingdom Viridiplantae; phylum Streptophyta; class Pinopsida; order Pinales; family Pinaceae; genus Pinus; species Pinus albicaulis. The sequence continues at coordinate 804,733,786 of CM076578.1, read as the reverse complement.
CTTGAGCAAGAATGAGTCTTCCCCATTTTGATAACCATATAAGAGACCAACCATGTATTCTTTTATAATACTTCTCCAACATCCATGACCAGTCTTCCACTCTATAGTTGTTAGGCTTCATGTAAAAACCAAGGTACTTAAATCCCTTTTCAAGTTTCTCAGATTTGAAATTGAAAAGACTACAAATTTCCTTATGTAATACACCGTCTTTCTTTGTGTGGAATAAGCAAGACTTCCCTTCGTTTGCCACCATCCTGGAAGCAATGTAGAACTTTGAGAAGATGAGATGAATGATATCATACCTATTTAATGAGCAATCCAAACATTAAGATGTCATCTACAAAGAGGTTGTGGGAAATCTCCCTTCTATGGGTAATCTTTATCCCTATGATAGTTCTTGCATCCACTGCCATATTGATTTTGATACTGAAAGAATCCATTATTAGAATAAAGAGAAGAGGGGATAAGGCACATCCCTGGCTTAATCCTCTTCCTGGTTTGAAGAACTTGGTTGCCACCCCATTGATAATGACTGCCATGGACAAAGATCCGATGCACCCCATAATCCGGTTGACAGAGGTTCTATCCATTCCAATCTTGTATAGCACCATTCTTAAGAAGCTCCAACCAAACCTATCGTAAGCTTTACTTAGATCTATCTTCATCACCCCAGATTCCATTCTCCTTGTATTAATTGTGTGGATAATCTCTTGTGTAGCAGCCACTGCATCGTGAATGCTCCTATTTTGTAGAAACCCGGATTGTTCAGGAGTGATAAACTTGGATAATGTCCCTTTCATTCTCTCTGCTATGGTCTTGGAAATGACCTTATATAGGGTGTTACATAGCGAAATGGGTCTAAAATCATCAAAGGAATTAACATATTTCTCTTCAAAATCAGGGCTAAGAAAGTGGAGTTTAAAGCCCCACTCATAAAACTGGTTCTTTTAGTCTCCTCTATCTATTCAATTATATCTTCAATGAAGTAATCTAAGAAATGTATGAAAAAATCTGGGGTCCATCCATCTGGCCTCGGGCTCTTATCAGGTTTTAAAGACATTAAGATAGACATGGTCTCCTCAGTTGTGACAATATTTATCAGATTCAGTCTGTCACCCTCCTCAAACATGATAGGGAAGTCCTCTACGGCCCATAGTTGTTCCTCATACATAGGTACCTTTCGAGCCATAAATAAACCTGTGAAAAATTTAACTACCTCATCCTAGATTTTCTTTGTAGTGTGGAGGGATTCATCCTCTGCCTCGATGTCCCGTAGCAAAAACATGGAAATACTTCGTGTTCTTGTCACCCTTTTTGAGCCATGTTGCTCTGCTTTTCAGCCTCCAGGTCTGTTCCATGAATAAAAATATCTTCCTTTTTTATATTTCTATATCTCTAACCCTATTCCAGTTATTATAGGTATGCATACCCTGCTCCATTTCCTTCATTATCTTAGTTGATTCTCTAGATAACTTCTTTAGATATTTTGACATTTGTGTTTTTTTTTGTTTTTTTCCATTTTCAGACTGTTTCTTTTAGACCTCTTAGGGTTTCAGTCAAATGTTGCATAGCTGTAGTGTTTTCAGCCCTTCGGTGTGACTTCAGATAGCCACATACCAGAATGTTGAAACCTTGATCCTCCACCATGCTCTATTAAATTTTAAGGGCACACCCCCCAGGGATCTTTCGAAGTGCCATTCCAGTGTTATAGGCCTATGGTCTGATATTGCAACAGCTTCGGTCCGAGCATTCAGTCCCCCCATTTGTGTGATTAAGCTACTTTGAACTAGGAACCTATCAAATCTCTTGCATAGAAATTTTGTGCCTCTCCTTCCATTGTACCAGGTGGGACAATTTATCTCCAAGTTTATGTCTCAAAGATGAGACAACTGAAACAATGAAGAAGGAGACCTGGACAAAGGGTCACTCTGCCCCTTTTCCCCCCATATCTCTCTGTCATCAAGCGAAAAATTGAAATCTCCAGCAGTGATTAGCCTATCCAATAAAGTAAAACCAAAACCTTCCATGCGAATCCAGAAATGCATATGATCACGATATGGGGAAATTAAGTTAATAAGGTGAATCATGTGTTGGAAGCCTCTTAGATAACCAGTGAGGATGATGCCTCCAAAAAACCCTAAAGCTTGTAAAGTGGCTTGGCGAGGATCCCACATGACAACCTCTCCTCCTAATCGTCCCTCCACATCCTGCACCACCATGTGCCATGCTGGGAACATGGCACGAAAACAAGAAATGGATCTATTAGCAGGAAGCATAGTTTCTTGTATAAAGATCAAAGTAGGATTAAGTGCCCTCACACCCTCCTTTAGTAACACGAGCTTACCCCCCCCCCCAAGGCCCCTAATGTTAAAAGAGCATAATCGCATCGTCGGTCAACATTAGAGGGCACCAATGCTCTAGGAACCCTGTCGATAACTTGCGTAATTAACACCTCCCTGTAATTACCCGCATCCAATTCTGGGTTTATAAACGCAGTAGAAAGTGATTTTTTCCGGGTCCTGGGATGACCCTTTCCCTTCTGTATGGTGACATTTGCAGAATGAGACGAACAAATGAACAAGGGAGGGGAAATGGGTTTACCAGTATCGACCCGCAAAGGGGTTAAACCAGCATCCAGATTAAGAAGAAGAAGTTTGAGATCACTACCTATGGAATTGTGGGGTGAAATAGGAGCATCCAAAGCATGAGAAGGGAAATATGGAGGAGGGAGGACCAGCGACTTCGAAGACCGCAGGTAAGAGGTCTGTAGGTGATCAAGATATGGCATCTCCCATCCGTTGAGTGGCGAGGGATTCAGAATGAGTATGGGGGTACGACTAGTTCCCCAATCATTCGCAGGTTATTTTTCTGGGAGAACCGAGGGAGCACCCACCCCCTACATTGGCTCTGTTCCCTCGGGTGACCCCAAACCCACACTAGAAGGCACAATAGGAGAAATTGCCACCTTTTCCAATCTGACATCGGAAGGGAAAAGTGGTGATAGAGAGGAATTACCCCTATCTTTCATTGGGCAAGCCAACATGTCATGGTTACTGAGGGTCATTCCACCATCAGAATCTTCTGTCACTGCAACAAGAGCTTCAGAGGTGTTCAACGCTTCCCGATTTGGTCTTCACCCTTTACATGACTTCATGAGGTGACCCATTTCATGACATACATGACATAGGAAAGGGGTCTTCCAATAGTCCATCGATTTTCTGTAAATAACGTTGTTCCATTCTAGATCTATGATGGTGGGGAGACTACCCACAAACGAAATTTTTACCAACACCCATGCCACATGTTTTTCGTAAAGGCCAACACACTTTGGATCAACAAATTTTCAATTGCTGATACAATTTCTAATGCCCTGTAAAGCTGTCATGGACTAGAACTGAATAGGAAGACCCGTCATACGAACCCACATCAAATGGTTCTTTGGTGCATTGGATATCGGATGGAAATCAACCATCCATCGATGAGGCGCGAGAAAGCAGCGCTCGCAAACCCATGCTTTATCCAAGACTTCCCCCAGATCAACATCCTTCATTAAGTGGAAGCATAACTAACCATTATGAAAACAGTTGATCCTTGGTTCATAACCAAGGAGCTTCTTCCATGCACCCATTAACTAGTCCTGCATATTATTCATGTTGTAGCTTTCAAAGTGCCATTTCCCCACAACTGCCCGAGATAAAAGGCTTTTATCCCTCTCCCACATTACATAAGTGCTGAAAATAAGGAGGCAACATTTGAAATACGACTTAAATAGCTTGTTGTAATGTTGAACCTTACGGTGGGAAGGGTAGCGGTATTTTATCGTCTCTGAGTGATTCATAGTAGACAGTACCCCAACACCAGAAGAAGAACCTCCAAGCGACTGTACCAGGTTATCCATTGATGGAGTGAACGAAGTTAAGCTATTGGAGGAGGCATAAGCACCCTTCTTGACCAGTTCAATGGCACAGATGAAATCTGGGTCATATTTCATTGTCTCGAAATCACCAAAATCCGTAGCCATTCCTGCCAACAGAGGTACGGGTCATAAAGGTGAAAAAAGGAGTCCAGTTTTCATTCGTTGTCCTCCTATAATATAGTCATTAGAGAACCTATGGGATAAACCCACAAGCTTCAAGACTGAGGATCAGTCACACGGCTTATGTCACCCACAACGAGCCTCCAAAAGTGAAAATTTTGCGCAATCCCGTACTAGAAAGCCATAAAAAAAATTAATGTACACCGGGACACATGGAAGATGTCAAAGGAATGAAAACTCCTCCCACCACCACTATCAGCCACAACAACCACTACGACAATTTAAAAAATTTACCAGCCCGTTTTCCGATCAATACTGCCAAGTAAACCAGTCTCGGAAAACACAACCAATATAGGAGAGCTCCCGAGATTCAAATCTTCCCCACTCATGCGAAGAAGATAGAAACCATCATTTCTAATATGTGTGAGAAACAATAGAAGTAACCAAAAGGACTGCTCACCATCTCTGGCCCCAGAGATCAAAACAAAAAGAGCCCTCATTCGCAAATAAATGAAAATATCACAATCACAAGAAATTAGACTTAACTTTAAGACTTAAACATAAAAATCTCCGGGTGCGATTTGTGAAGATTATTTTCGATGCGATGCGAAATTTCTAGGGCCCACAAGAATTAAGTAAAGCCCATTCACCTGTTATCCACACTGCATCGAACTGTAAGATATCGTAAATCACAAAAAATAAAACATAACTTTAATAACAATAACTCTTCGACTGCAATTTGCAAAAATTATTTTCGATGCGTTGCGAAAATTCTTGGACCCACGAGATGCTAGAGAAGCCCTTAAAATTGTTCACCAGCCCCTTCTCGAGAATCATCTAAAGCCCATTCATCTATTATCCATGCTGCATCGAACTGGAAGAAATAGAATTTTGCAAAGAATAAACCACAACTTAAAAAAAAATACCTCTCCAACTGCGATTTGTGAAAAGTATTTTCGATCCGATGCGAAAATTCTGGGACCCACGAGATGATAGAAAAGTGCTTAAACCTATTCACCAGCCCCTTCTCGAGAATCATGTACAACCCATTCAACTGTTATCCATGCTGCATCGAAACAGAAGAAATCACATTTCGCAATGTATAACTCATAAATTTTAAAACAAATACCTCTCCGACTGCGATTTACGAAAAGTATTTTCAGTGCGATACTAAAATTCTAAGACCCACGAGATACTAGAGAAGCCCTTAAACCTGTTCACCAGCCCCTTCTCGAGAAACATGTAAAGCCTAATCTATTGTTATCCACGCTTCTTCAAACTGGAAGAGATCACATTTCGAAAAGAATAACTCATAAATTTTAAAACAAATACCTCTCCAACTACGATTTGCGAAAAATATTTTCGATGCAATGTGATAATTCTGGGACCCATGAGATACGAGAGATGCCCATAAACCTGTGCACCAACACCTTCTAACTTAAACCCCGGTCCTCAGGGATGCCAATAACTGTATGCCATGAGCTAGCAAAATGCAGACCAACTACCATGGAAGTTTCAGAAATTGAATATCTTGACCTGGTTTACCTCAGGTGCTGTTTCTCCAGATCTTCTTGCAGAGACTACCAGAGACTACCTGGTATCTCATTCGCGGAGACTACTAGAGCCCTAATGAGTTCCATTCTCACTCTTGTCCCTGCAATGGTATGTATATTTCCCTCCTCTTCTTCTCTTGCAATTTCACTTCCTTTTTAAAAATTTGGACCATTTCTCAATTTGTGCGTGTCATCCTTGTATAGGGGCCATGCTAATCTTCTTTGTATCGTTCTAATTTTATCGAATGTCTCCGAAGAAACACTATCATATTTAAATACTAGCATATATACACTAATAGTAGATGAACACACGATAATGTCAAATTAATTTCCAATTCACCTTGATACCCACCTCACAAACATTGTATGACATTAAACAAGGTAGTTTCATTATAATGATATGTTAAGCTTACATCTGAACTCATTTATTTTTTGATAAATTTTATATGGTTATTTAAATCTTTACTTGATATATAAAATTTTCGATTATGTCAATTCATATATGTGAAAAAATAAAAATTATGCTAATTTAATTGTCAAATTAATATTGGTACATTTTTAATTATCATTTACTACTATTTATTAACTAGTATACAAAAAAATACTTTATTATTTGGAACGATTCTATAGAGGAGAAAGTTTCACTCCTACCATAAACTTTTGAATGTTAAATTAGAATCAACTATTTTGATATATTATTTTCAAACTATTAAAATTAAATATATATTATTTATTAAATTGAAATATATATTATTTGTGTAAGTAATATTTTTATAAATATAAAAATGCCATATTGCATGAAGAGTGAAATTAATGAAGCTTCCAATACCATGAAATCACATGAAGAGTAAAATTTATTTTCTTAAATAGGTTTGAACTCCATTTCACCGTGAATAAATATCGTAGACTCTTAGGTCGAAAATCTTATCTAATTATTGGTTCTTGCAATTGCGTTATCTTATAGTTTTTGAGGTCGAAAATTTTGTTATGATTGATATTTATTTTCAAAGTAGTTATGTTTATTTTTATTTCTAATTAAATTGATTAATTAAAAAAATGTCATTTATAGTTTTTGAGGCATGTGGTATTGATAACCCATGGTATTGTAACAAATTGAAAGAATCACATAATATAGAAAAGATGCTTTAATGACAATGACTAGTCAAGCTGACCCTCTAGATAAATATATATGTTTAACTTATATATTAATTCTTTTTATAATAATAATGTTAAAATTTAGTTAGTTTTTGTTTTTATTTTATTTATTTTATTTTAATAATGTGAAATGTATCATAAGAGAAGTAAGTGTTCTGATATTTATTATGAATTGATGTCTATAAACATTTACTTACTATTTAATTTATATAATTATACTAATATAGGTCTATGCCATGATTGTCCATCTAAAATTGTTCCATGTAATATGATTTGTGAACCTACACATAAGAGAGATATGCCCTTGTGTAAAATGTTATTCTTTCATGCAAATGAGTATATTTTATTAATACATGTTGATTTTCTCTTGGAGTCACTGCTATTTTATGTGAGTAATTATAGAGCTTAACACTAAGTTGTGAATGATTATATTTTATTAATACATGTTGATTTTCTTTTGTAGTCACTATTATTTTATGTGAGTAATTATAGTTCTTAACACTAAGTTGTGAAATTAACAATAAGTTTTTAGTTAATATTCTAAAAGTTTTATAACTAGTTTACGGTCTATCTTAACTTGTCCGTAGAGAGATCAAACAAAGAGTTAAAGATGTATCTAACCTATTTTATATTAAATTACATTTTCCTATAATGTATTAAATTACATTTTCTTATAATGTTTTTTCAATATTGAATAGATAATATTGGTTTTTTCTTATATTTTTAAAAATTATAAGGATATAATAAATAAATTTCAATACAATAGTATTTTGATTTTTATATTTATTTTGTTATATTTAATTATATTAAATAGAATGTTTCAAAATTAATTAAAAAAAAAATCATTTATATAATTTTAAATTTTATAAATATAATAAATAAATGTAATAAATTATGGGTATAGAGTATGTTCGAAAAACTATTTATGTTTGGTTAAGAGTTTGTCTTCGTCATAAACATGGCGTGAGACTCAAAAGCATCTAGCGAGAATGATGAGTTAACCCTCATTCCTTGATAATTATCCTCACTACTAGTTTGAAAATTAAGTTATCATAAGTTTTCCCACCATTGTTAAAAAAATATAATAAATTTTAAAATAAATATTATTTAAATATTTTTTTAATAATAGTAATACTTCAATATTTTCATAAAAAATTATTCAACCACTTTTCCAAAAATAATAATGAATAAAATGTATATTTAATAATATTGAAGTATTTAGAGATTATATATAATATAAATATAGTTCATTGGATAACATTCAAGAACTTTTTCATTTCATGAGCTAAATTCAATGATCCCAAACATCTTACACTGTTAAAACAGATGGGGCCTCAGAATATCACACGCTTCAAAAGCTCCCCGTTTTCGCAATTTTCCTGTTTTCTTTTGAAGTTATACCTAGTAAAAAACTTTTCGCTATTGACGGGAATTATTTTAAAATGACATTATGAATATTCGTTGATTTATCATTTTGAAGGTTGAATTTCCTTGTACCTTAAAAAATAAACAAATTCTTAACTATTTAAAAAACAAAAATAAAAGAATAAAAATAATTATTTAAAATGAATTTAATTGATATAAATATAATATATTAAATAGCTTTATTTTTTTAATTATGCCAGAGGCTTTTTTTTATGAGATTGGGTGGGTAACCACTGTTCACCCCACCTAATCAGAAGCTTTCTTATTGCCTTTCTAGTGAATTATATGTTGACATGTGCAGACAGAATATTGGGTGAGTTTAAGTCGTCCTGGCTGTCCTCGATTTCTCCACTGTCCTAGCGATTCTTGCATTGGACGCCTATCTTAGGTTGCTTGTTACTTCCCGAGCAGCCATTGACAGCCTCCACCACTTCCTTCTAGTGCTTTTGCTCTAGATTCATGCGGTTCAGTTCCAGATAACACTCACCCAATTCCTCTACTTTTAGCCTTATCACCTAGAGCTGCATTTCAAGGTGGTCTCCCCTCAGTTCCCTTTGTTTCCTACGCAGATGATGTAGTTTTCCGCAACATATTGGAGAATTTTTCAAGTCCACTGGTAGGTATGATGCTTGTTGAGAATGTAGAACTGGTGGTTGAGAAAACAAAGGAATTAGTGCAAGGACAACATAAGGTTACAACAGAATGGAGGCGCGGGCTCAGGTTGCAACAAATATCGAACTTAGTTCAAACAGAGGTTTCCCTTGTTTCCAAGCGAAGAAAAAAACATGGAAAATCATCTGGGAATGGGAAGGAGAAACTTACTCTCAATTTGAATCGTTTAGTCCATTCATATATGCCACCTATAGTTGCGGGCCTTGTGTTAGTGGCATTGATGAATGAAGTCTACTTGAAAAATGGTAAACTACCTAGATTTCTTTCTATTGGACTTGGAGGAGGGGCTCTGCTGATGTTTTTGAATAGGCATTTCTAGTTCAGTATTGTGGGCGTTGAGACAAATGAGGTGGTCTTGAACATTGCAAAGAAACATTTTTGCCTTCACAAGGATGAGCATTTGCAAATTCAAGTTGGGGATGGGTTGGAAGTGATTGACAACATTGCACAACAAGTTATTCGTAGTCATGTTGTTCCAGGTGAATTAGCTCAAGCTTGGCAGGATGCTCTCTTTTGAATCCCAATCCTGAAATAAGTTGAGGTAGATATTGACCGAGATCTGGGTGTCAAAGTGCTTAGGAAGTCCAAATCAGAGATGGTTAGCCTTGATCATGTTTTGGCCAAATATGTTGAAGGGAATGGTTCCATTGAATTGAAAAATGATTATATATATCCTTGTATGGATCAAGGAATTAAAGAATTCAGTTCTCAAAATCCAAAGGAATCTAACCTAGATCAAGGGTTGATTCATGATAATCATTGTAAAAATTCCTTAAAGTTGAAAACTATCGAAGAATATGATATTGATAAAGTTGTTGAAGTGCCTGGTTCTCTTGGAAATCATCACTTACTTATGACATTAGAGGAAATTTCAGTTGAAATTGATCCTAGAAGCTCTATATCGGATGGGGAAACTACAAAGTATGGAGAACGATCATATGATGTTGAAAAAATTGATCCACGAGTGCATGTCAAAATAGTTTATGTGGATCTGGGTGATGCTCGATTGGGCCTGAGTGCACCTCCATTAGAATTCTTTGAAACAAGGTTTCTTTTGGATGGACGAATAACATTACATGAACATGGGCTTTTGGCCATAAATGTTGTTCCTTCGAGCAAGTGTTTTTACAATGAATTAGTTAGCGCCTTTCATGAAGTATTCTTTGATTTATATGATATAAAATTAAACAATGATGAGAACTATGTGCTACTAGCTTGTCCATTTTGCATTGGTTCTAATGGTAAAGACAATGAATTTTCCCACAAAGTGAAACAAGTTATTATAGGAGGGTATGTGAACCAAATAAGAAAACTATGAGCTCATGTCTTGGAATCTAATTGAAAGCAGAAGGATTTGTCTTGATTTTTAGAAGCCCATGCTACTAGCCCATGGGTTCGCTCGATTTGTTTGAACTGGCCCATTTCAAGGCGAAGCTCACTAAGATGTCATGCATTTAATTTTGGGAGAGTCCCTCTGGTTTAAGAGAACATGTTGTAATTCGATGGTATCTACCATGGTTTCCATTCACAGAATGTAAGTAAGTGCTTGGAGGGTTTCCCTCACATTTTCCTTATAAAAAAATGTAATCATTCTGACTCATTACAGTTTGCAAATTTTACTGTCAATGGATGCTCCATATTTCTAATCAGAAGAAGAAAGATTTATAAGTATATCTAGCCAAAAATGGCGCAAGATGATACTAACTTCATTTCTTTTAATGAAATCATGGAATAGAAAAACATACATTACTATGGTCAGATGGTTGGTTGAATTTATTTCCTACCTTCCCGAGGAATTTCATTTTAATAATTTTTAGCAAGGATCAATATTAGCTCAGATGTGGGTTCTCCCTGAAAAACAATCTGCATATTCTAGTATGTATTCCTTGCTACAACTTTGCTTCAGTCGTTAGCCCTTCTTTCATAATCTCCTCCTTACAGTTAATGATTTCTGGAATGGGGGCACAACTCTAGCAGTTGCTTATGAGTTATTGCTACTTCGTTTGCAGTTTGATCTAGTAAGTTACACTTGAAAAGGAAAGTCAACAAGAAGTTTCCTTGTTAATGACTTAGATATGGTTAACAACTTGTTGAAACAACTAGTAATCACGACTTGTGATCTGTAATTGCACTATATACCTCATGGAAGGACCTTTGAAAGGGTTGGGAATAGAGATATTTAACACCTTTTTAGTGTCTATTTCTATTAATAAATATTTTGCGACTCATAATTAATTTCTCTTAGTCTGAAGGGATGTTGCAAATTGTTTCCTCTTGTTGGACCAGAAGCTCCAATTGATTTTAGGACCATGAAATCTGACAAGAGGTGATATCCTTTAATCCATTGAGTAGAGGAACCGCTAAAAGTAAAGGAACTACGCTCACCTGGTTCCTCTACTTTTAGCCCACTCGAACGATTCATCCAACACTTAGGAGAGTCGCTACTCTTCCTCATTCTCCCACCAAAGCCCTCTCTGCAACACAACCAACTTGCTGGAGAAATAGAGGTGTTAACTAGCAGAAACTTGCTTGATAAATAGAGGTGTTAACCATTGCTTTATAATTTGTCTTTACACAAAGAAAAAAGATGCTTTAATTTCGATGGAATTTCACATAGAGTAGTTGATTTTGGCAAGAGATGCTTCTAAGCCTAGTGTTATATTCAAATGAGCATCTATTTCTCAAATTTTTTCTTTCTTTTCCAAATTTATTTTCTTTCTCATTATTGGCAAGGAGCTCCATGATATTTTTATTTGATGCAATGTATGAGGGTGATCATGAATCCATTTTGTATTCTTCTTGAGTGGAAAGGGTTTCCTTTCCTTCATTTTCTCTCTTCCTATTTGTCATTTGTTGATTCTTATCCCACCTTGGTACTTTCTCCACTTCTCAAATGTCATATAGTAAAGCATAGGATGAGAAAGGAGCACGAAGAGGAAGGATACCATCATTACTATGCCATTATTCTGGGACAATTATGTTAGTGTAACTTTATTTTTAATTTTCCTATTACATTTCCATATATTTCACTTAATTATTTTTTTCCACATTCCCCACTCCTCGACATTACTTTGCACCTCTCGGTGCAAATCCTAGTTATTATTTTTCTTATTTTGCATTATGCATTGTGATTTTATTTTAAAAATGATGCATTATGATCTTATTTTTAAAAATTCATTATTTATAGTTGATCAACATATAATTTTTTGATCCATGTTCATATTTTTAGAGTGGAAAAATCTAAGGAATGAGTTTATAAAAGAAAATTGGATTTTAAAAGGCTTTTGGGTTATTTTGAGGTCTTAAACGACATATTTTTGGGGTAAAAATTTCCTTCTTGAATAGTGCACTGATATGGTACAAAATTTCAATAATGCAAGAAAAATGTAATTCTGAGTTCAAACGTAAAATTTATGCCTCATAGAGTCGATATGTCATGATTGACCACCATAATTCGAGAGGATGTCATTTCAAACCCCCTTAATCATGGAAAAGACACTATGAAGAAGACTCCATAATGGTCAAGTTGTAGCACATCTTAATAGTTGAATGGGTCAAATCTAACCCCTAATTGGCTATTGGGCTATGTCATAATTGGGTCACTAAGAGGAAAACAATTTCTATTCTATTGGAGTGCATGTTTGTAACATAGTAAAGTAGAGTAGCCGAGAGTGGATAGAGAGAGAAAAACAGATGGGGTTTGTCTTATGTAGCATCCCACAGCCCATAAGTATCAAGTAACTCCATAAGGAGACTCTTTCCCTTTATATTTACATTATTTCCATTCCACACTAAAGAGAGTGGAGAAACCTCACTTTCCAGTTGGGTTTTCTCCCGAAAAGGTTTCTCGGGGCATATCTTGGTGCTGATTATGATCATTGTGCATTTGTATCTCATTGTTCTATATTATCCACATTTTATCTACTTCATGGATAAATAAAAAAACATCAATAATAATAAATTTTAAATGAGCATTAACCCTTCATAGTATATATTTTTGTTTAATTAATAGATCTATTATGCCAAGTTATCCAGTAGAATATCCACGACAATTTATGAATCATATTAGTTTAATTGGGTATATTTTGGGAAATTGCATGGGATTTATTTAAGTATAAACACATAAAATCCCATCCATAGTTGATGAATAAGTTTATGCTAACCCTTAAGATCTAGTACAGGAGAGGTTTGTACGACTGGAAGTCCAAGTCACATATATAAATGATAATGTGCACCTCCACATGGTGACCTTCACTAGTGAGCTCAGGCTAATCAAAGAAGATGTTGATTCCAAGTCAAAGGTTAGATTGAAGGGAAAATCATGGGATCAAGAAAAACTAGAAAAAGAATCTAGGAAACTCGAAAAAAACAACTAACTTGGAGTATCATGAACTATTCACTATCTCTATTGAAGATGAAAGTAAAGATGGATATCAAGACATATCAAAGTGAGATATATGCCTTGAAATTAAATAATTGGTATTTATTTTATGCTCACCATATAGAGGAGGAACAAAAAAATTCATTTGTTCATTTGAAATTAGAGGGCTACGCCCTAACTTGGTGGTAAATACACATGGAAACACTTTGGCTAGATGGATATTCTCTAGTAACTAAGTGGGAGGATTATAAAACTTTCATCAAGTCCCAATTCTACCATATTAGGTACTTAGAGGACTGATGAATCAAGTGGAAATATTTCAAGCAGAGACACGAAAAGTGTATAAGAGTACAAAATTCCAAAAGTTGGAAATAATGTTATGTATCTCTCCCAAGGAAGTAGATGTACTCCTGGAAAATTTGGGGGGTTTACATAGCCATCTACAAAAAAAAGTGACGATGTTCAAACCCATAATAATGGATGAGGCTTGTATATAGGCATAGTACTTCGAAAAACTAGGGAAAACAAAACAACATTCAAGTGGTTAGAAGAAGGAATGTTAAGAAGATTCCAAGGAGGGGAAGAAGAAGTGGAAAGGGGGGGAAGACAAACAAAATCAACCATAATACACCAATCCAAGTATATCATAGCTTTTGATTTGACCAATCTAGTGGAAAGTAGTTGTTACATGGATGAGAAGATTGTCTGTACATCAAGGTAGAAAGGGGCGAATCTTTATAGTTACATGGATGAGAATATTTTCTATACATGAAGGTAGAAAGGGGTGAATCTTGATATATTTCAACAATAAGAATACAAGGAGATGAACAAAATCTTCCATATAAAGTAACAACTCAAGAATATAAAGATTGAGGTTTTGTTCTAATCAGGTTCACAATAAAATCTCATAGCAATGGATCTGGTGCAAATTTGTTTTACATGTTTATGGGAATCCTTTGTATTACATGTGCATGGGAATCCAAGACCATTTCTGTTGGGATGGGTCAACAAAGTGGCAGAGATAAAGGTAACCAAACAATGTAAAATTAAATTTGTTATCAATATTGATTTTATTGATGAATTAAAATTGGATATAGTTCCACTTGATGTATGTGGAATTGTGTTTGGAATTCTATGTAGATGCATGATTTGATCTTCATGTAGAGAGTTAACCAATACCATTCATAAAGGACAAAAATATCCTTCAACAACAAAATACACAAAGGTAAGTAAATAATTGCACCAGTGAGTGCTGAAAAAAAACTAAGAAATTGATGAATTCCAACCAAAAGCATACTTTATTATTCTATGAGAAAAGATAAATTTGTAGAAGAGACGATACAAATAATAGCAACCCTAAAATGGTGTAGTAGAAAAGAGTGGTAAAAACAAGAATATTTGCAGGAAGCATTCTTACTTCCTGCTTTGTGTGCATTAAGTCCTCCTCTTGCCACCACCACCCCTTTAACTTTGTGCTTTCTAAAAATAAATTTCCCACGATTCTTCCTTTCCTCAGCCCCTTGATTCCAAATTCTCACTTTTCCATGAATCTACTCTTTGTTGTATCGTTGTATACTTTACGACATCTTACCCTCACACAATACAAGAAGCACATACATGTCTTGCTTTGTGGAGCCATTGGTGTTGGTGAGAGTGATTGGAGATATTTTGGATATGTTTGTGCTAGGTGTCAATCTCGCTGTTACCTACGTCTCCAGGCAGGGAAGGTCAACAATGGCTACGAGTTGAAGCCCTTAGCAGTTGTATTGCTTCCTCGCATCTACATCAGGGGTGAGGACCTCCATGTTGGAAAATACGAGAAGCTCAAAATAAACAGGGGAAATGTTTTTCCCTCAATAACCAATTTACACAGTTATTTGGAAAAATGAATTTAACCAAGACAACACAGTTATGCAAAAAATTTCAGAGCCACACATAGAGACAAAAAAATGAGAGAATAGAGTTTTCTTCTTCTTCTCTTGATTCATATGAAATACATAATTTTAAATACGAAAAATGGCGAAGCTTGAAAGTTTAATGCTAATTCAATGCTCGAATGGACAGGTAACCATAAAACATCATTCTACTGTGCTATGCTATTTCTTCATGAAATAACATACAAAACTTAAAATCACAGACTTGAAATCCTTTAGGTTTCAGCCTTGAAACCACATCGCATTGCGCCAATTTCACAAATCGCATTTCGGCTATGTCAACAGTTACATGGGAACTATCCTCCTGAGCTTGCGATTGCGATATAGCATCACAACTTACAGCACTTAACCCGCGGAAAATTTAATAGAAAACATATAATTTGGCGATTGCGATATGCGACGGCGATATTGCATTGCAACTTTCAACAAACAACTGTGATGTGTTAACTTTAAACAAAATGATCGCCGATTGTGATGTGTAGTGGATATATCGCATTGCACCATCATAAGTTTTGAGACGGAGCAAAAAAGGTAAGAAATAAATTATGTGAAGTGCAATGTGTGACACGCTAAACAGTGGGAAATGCGAAGAGGCAAAAGGTAAAGGTAAAGTGGAAAAACAAAGGTTCGTATGGAATATATATTAAAAAGGGTTCCACCATATCACATCGAAAATTTTGTAGGATTCGGCAATTGAGTTGTGCGAAAAGGCTAAAACTTTCGGGGTGTGTAGAGCATTCAAGAAGGTAGGTGATATGGTGGGAAAGGATTTAACACAAAGAGATGGGTGAACATCATTTCTGAACATTACGGAAGTTGCGTAAGTAAGTTGGTTTACGGATTTGAGCTTGTCCTTCTCTGCAAAAACATTTAACTCAAGTATGGTTGCCGCTAGTTTATTCAAGGTGGTGGTTGGGACTAATTTCCAACACTCCCCCTTAATCACAACTGCCACCATTGACCATCCCCAAACATTCTCTGAGATAATTTTTTTTGTTTTTGTTTTTGTTTTGTTTTCTTTTTTTTCCGTGCCATCAACTTTGTGAAGATGTCTGCAAATTGTTCCTCTGAATTGCAGTGCTGTAACATAATTTCACTATTGTTAACTAATTCTCTTATGAAATTATATTTAGCATCAATGTGATTTGTCCTCTTGTGGAAAACATAATTCTTTGATAGTGCAATTGCTGAACTTTTATCACAAAAAATTGTGATTGTTCTGTCTTGTTCATGACATAAATCTCGCAACATCCTTCTCATCCAAACTGCTTGACATGTTGTTGTTGTTGCGGAGACATACACAACTTCTGCTGTTGACAATGAAACTATTGGTTTCTTCTTGGAAGCCCATGAAATGGCTCCCGAACCCAAATGAAAAACATATCCTGATGTGCTCTTTTTGTCATAAAATATTCCAGCCCAATCAGTGTAAGTGTAACCAATCAACCTAAAATCATCAGTTGTGGAGTATAGAACACCATACTCCTTCGTCCCATTGACATACTTTAAAATTATTTTGGCTTCTTGCCAATGTGTCTCCTTAGGTGTCTCCACGAACCTTGACACCAAACTAACTGCAAACATTATATCATGCCTAGTTGCAGTCAAGTACATTAGGTTGCCCAAAATGCTTTTGTATAATGTTGGATTGACATTGCTATTGAAATATTCCTTGCTCAACTTCAACCCCATGATTGTTGGAGTTGGTGTTGGCTTGTTGTTCTGCGTATTAAACCTTTCTAAAATCTCCACAACATACTTTGCTTGAGAGATAAAAATTCAATTTTTTGTTTGCTTCACTTCTATGCCCAAAAAATATCTTAACAACCCCAAGTGAGTCATTTCAAACTCACTTTTCATGACTGCTTTGAAATCAGTGACGAGAGAATCATCATTGCCTGTAAAAATCAAATCATATACATACAAAACAGAAATAAGAATCTTACCGTAATTTTCTTTGATGTAGAGAGTAGGTTCACCATCGTATTTGTCGAACCCATTGTCCTTTAGGTAAGCATCTATTCCACTGTACCATGCACGCGGTGCTTTCTTCAGCCCATAAAGATATTTTTGCAACTTACACACCTTGTGTTCTTAGCCTTCTACCTCATAAACTGGAGGTTCTTCAACATACACCTCGTCTTTCAGCACTCCATTCAAGAAAGTTTACTTCATGTCCATTTGATACACTTTCCATTTTTGTTGTGCTGCAATTGACAACATTGTATGCACTGTCTCCATCCTTGCGATTGGCGTAAAGGTTTACTCATAGTATCTTCCATGCTGCTGCTTGTAGCCTTTGACAACTAGCCTTGCTTTATTCCTTTCTATCTTGCCTTCAATGTTTCTCTTCGTCTGATAGACCCATTTGACTCCAATGACTTCTTTTCCTTGCGGAAGGTCCACTAACTCCCACGTTTCATTCCTTTCTATTGCTCCTATTTATTCATTCATTGCTTCAACCCATTTCTCTTCTTTGACTGCATCTTCAAAGTGTATTGGGTAATCTACATGGCAAAATAATGAAAATAAATAATTTAGACCAACACTATTATCAACTTCTTCTTGCTCATAAATTTCACTTAAATTTATGGATTTTGGTCTTCTTATGCTTACTGAAGATGAGCTTGGTGTTGCACTTGAAGTATATGGAGTTGCAGATCTTTGTGGTGTGCTTGGAGAAGCACTTACTTGATTGTGCAATGCTATCCTATTACTTTCTTGCAGTGTGCTTTGTTGAGCTTATGTGGGTGGAGAAGGAGTTACTGTTGAGGAATTACTCGCTACAGTCAATTCCTCTTTTTCTTCATGTGACATACATGTCTTCACATTGACTGTCTTCTCTAAACTTCCATCCCATGCTTCCTCTTCTATGAAATGTAAATCTCTACTAATTATTACCTTCTTGGTTAATGGATAATAGAGCTTTTATGCCTTGGATTCATCATTGTATCCAAGAAATATAAATTTCTCCCCCTTGTTGTCCAACTCCTTCCTCAACTCATCTGGGACATGTGCATATGCCAAACATCCGAACACTCTCATGTGAGTGACAAATTGCTTTCTTCCACTCCATGCTTCTTCAGGAACTCTATTCATGAAACTTTTGGTTGGACATCTATTAATGATATATACTGCACAAGCGACAACTTTGGCCCAGTAATAATTTATCAAATTCTTTTCCTTCAACATAATCCTTTCCATTTCCATGATGGTCTTATTCTTTTTTTTCTGAAACACCATTTTGTTGAGGTGTATACCTTGTTGTAAACTTCTTGTGAATTCCATGCTCCTTGCAAAAATGTAGGAAGTCATTTGAGATATATTTGCCACCTCTATCAGTCCTCAACACTTTTATGTAGTGTCCAATTTGCTTCTCAACAAGAGCTTTATAGTGGCAGAAGCGGTCAAACAATTCACTTTTCTATTTTAGAAAATAGACCCATGTCTTCCCTGTGTAGTCATCTATGAATGTCACAATGTAGTGGTTGCCATCAAATGATGGTGTTTGCATTGGTCCACATAAATCTGAGTGGACAATCTCCAAAGGTGATTTTTTCCTTATTGACTTTCCTACTGGAAATGATTCTCTATGTTGTATGCCCAAGATGAAACCTTCACATAGGATGTCTGGTTTTTCTATGAGTAGCAATCCTTTCACCATACCTTTCCTATGCAAGAAATTCAAACCTCCGAAGTTGAGATGACCAAATCTCAAATTCCATAACCAATTCTCTTCTTTGACTTCTTGAAAGTTTTCTTATGTGACAGTTTCTAGAACACCTTATTCCTTCAAGTATGATCTTATCTTGAGAGGAAGCATTCTATTGTTTGTCATATGAACTTTTTCAATGAGTTGTCTACTTGGAGGCTTATCCAAGATTGTGCACACATCATATTTAAAAAATATATTGTAGCCTTTTTGCATGAGTTGTCTAATGATTAGGAGGTTATGTTTCAAACCAGGGACATAATAAACATCTGGCATGAACTTCTTCTCTCCCTTCTTTGTTAGTATGTCTACTTTTCCTTTTCCCATGACAGAGACCTTGCTATTAGTCCCCAACATCACTTCAAATTTTACAATTTCATCTAGATTAGAAAACATTGATATGTTTCCAGTCATGTGGTTGCTACACCCTGAATCTAAGAACCATACATCTCCTTGTTTTTCTTGTGCTACATTACAAGCTAAAAACAAGCTATCGTGGTTCTGATTTTCCTTTGTGAAATTTACACTTGGTTTGATACTGGTTCTAAAATGGGCCTCCTAAGGAAATTATAAAATAATAGTGGAAATAATAAAATAAGGTTTGATTACATCATCAAATTTTAGAGAGAAAAAAGAAAAAAACTACTTTTTCAACTTATCTCCCAAATTTCTTACTCAAATTTCGAGTAGGAGTACTCGTTGGATGCAAAATTTAATTTCTCATCCAAGGAGTACCCATGTTGCATAATTTTGATGGATCCTGCTACAAGAAAAATGAGAAATACATGAAAAACGTGATTGAAATCACGTTTTTTCATGTATTTATCATTTTTTCGTGTAGCATGGCCCACCAAAAGTATGCAACATAGGTACTCTTTGGATGAGGAATTAAATTTTGCATCCAACGAGTAATCTCGCTCGAAATTTGAGTAAAAAATTTGGGAGATAATTTGAAAATACAAGTTGAAAAAGTAGTTTTATTATTTTATTATTTTATTATTTTTTAATCTTTTTACCCTTTTACTTAAAAAATGGTGAATCGTACCCCATGGTTGACATCATCATCTTGAATCCTATTGGTTCTTATAAATTTTATTTTGGTTGTACATTTTTCTTAGGAGGCCCATTTTAGACCTCAAAATTCCCCTAATGCCACCAGTTCCCAAATATCTTGTGAGGAGAATAGGGCCTTCATTGTAATAGCTCAATAGTCATAAATTTTTCCATTAAAATGAGGTATTTGTGGATTTGTCAAGCTTGTGCTCGATGCTGCCATTTTCACTGTGTAAATAAAAGCCTTCTCATTGTTGGAGAATCTGCTTCTCAAAACAAACTTTCAGCTCTTCAGTAAAGAACACTTTGTTTCACTGAGAGATTAAACCCGCTCTGATACCATGTTGGAAAAATACGAGAAGCTCAAAAGAACCAGTGGAAATTATTTTCCCTCAATAAATATTTTACACAGTTATGCGAAAGAATGAATTTAACCAAAGACAACACAATTATGCAAAAACTTTTAGAGCCACACATAGAGACAAAAAAAAAAAATGAGAGAATAAAGTTTTCTTCTTCTTCTATTGATTCATATGAAATACATCATTCAAAATGCAAAAAAATGGCGAAATTTTGAAACAATTTATATCTGAGTGGGAATTTTGAAGTGATCTATATTTTAGTGGGAATTTTGAAATATGCAACTTGTTTGAGATTGCCAGGGTTTTATGCAATGAAACTTGTTCCAACATAATAATATTTTATTCAAAGCTTTGGGTAGAATATCCTCATAGTGAATAAGGTGAGGGAAGTTCTTATCTATATATTTTTAATAATTTTTCGTTGTATGGGCAGATTTTTTTCATTCTAGGTTAGAGATCTCCTCATGGCTGGAAACTTCGAAATATTGAATTTATTCTAATATTATAGGATTTTATTTAAAATTTTTAATTTAAAAATATTTAAGAAATAGGTTTTTATTTAAAAATTTAAATAGAAAAACTATTTAAAAATTAAAATAAGATCAATGTAATTAATCATATTTACCAATATTTATTACAAAATTATATTCAAATTTATAAAAAATGTTTATATATTATTTATATTGATATTTTTAATTTTATTATTTAGAATTACTAGAGATGTTACATAAAGTTTCTCCTAATGAAATCATTAAGCTCTAGAATATAAATATATACAAATTTCTCATCAAGAGGAAGAAGAGGTCATATATTAATAAAAGGCAAGAGCATCTTTTTCACCTTTAGTGGCACCCAAAAAGTTTTGGTAGAATGTGCTTGTTCGTAAAACCAAAGATAGTCATTCTATCCCTCTAGAAAATTGGGACAACTATATTAAGAAGTTGTATGACTCTCCTAACACTATGGGAACCACCTTAAACACTCCTGTTCAGGAGGATGTATTCTCTCTGGAAAACGTTGAATCTGGGATTAATAAACTCGCTAATGGGAAAGCTAAAGATATTGAAGGATAAAAAATTGAGATCATTAAAATAGGAAGATCTATCCTCATTCCTCATCTCCACAATCTTATCAATTTGGTTGTAGAGCATGGTTTCCCTTAACTTTGGACACAAAGCCTTATTGTGCCTATCTTTAAAAATGGGCACAAAAGTGTTCCCTCTAATTACAGGACCATTATGATAAGCCACGTCCTAGCCAAACTTTATGGGATCATTTTGGAAAAGAATCTTAGCCTTTAGTTGGAAATCCAGGGCAAAAGAGCTAAAGGGAAAGCTAGTTTTAGGAGACATCACTCGACTATTGACCACCTTGTCATAATTGCAGACGAATGTCATAATAGTAAATTCGATCTCTTATGTTGTTTTGTGGACTTTAGAAAGATTTCGACACTGTTCCTCAATATAATATTTGAGAGAGACTTTAAGAGATCATGGTTCCTCCTCAACTAAGGATTGTTGTGATCCTTCTCTACGAGACTGTCACTACCAAGCTTAAGACCGACAAAGGGTGGTATAAAGACATTAAATGTGATATCAGAGTTAAGCAAGGGTGTCCCCTATCCCCTACTCTTTTTGGAATATACATCGATAAGCTTGAGGAATGTCTAGAAAGTGTGGGATGCAAGGGCACCGAGATTGCTAGTGTTATCATTACTCTTCTCCTTTATGTTGATGATATCGTCTTCTTACAAAAATACATGATGAAATAGACAAGCAGCTTAAGATTCGTCATGTCTATTGCTCCAAGATGGGTATGAAAGTTAATACTGACAACACTAAAGTCCTTATCATTAAATCTAGAAAGATCACCCATGGTAGTTTCGTTTATAATAACCAGTGCTTAGAGCAGGTTTCTTCTTACAAATATTTGGGTATTGAATTCCCTCATTAACTCAACTAGAATTATAACATCGAGAAAATGATTATTGGAGGATGGAAAACTTATTATGATCTTGAAAACAATTGTATGTCGGTTGATCTTTGCATTTGGAGTAAAAAGAGGTTCCTCTTTGAGACTCTCGTCACCTGTGTTGTCTTAACAGATGTGAAGTTTGGGGTTGCAGTATATCTAGAGAGCCATGGAGGAAGATTGAGATGATTCAAAAGAAATTCATAACCTACAACCTAAAGATCAAAGGAAATACTCCCTATCCCATCCTCTTGACCGAATTTGGTATGTCCCCCATTGAAAGTATGACTATGTTTAGATAGCTGATGTACAAGAAGGATATTTACAACATGGAATCCAGAGGCTCCAAAAAATTGAGTCTAAATTTATTCAAAATCCCCACCTTCGCCTCAAGTGTGAGTGACATAAGGATTCCCAATCTTTGCTCAACCTTTGGGGAATTAAGGAGGAGATCAGTATGAGAAGAAAAGATAGTGTCAAAGTATTATTACCTCCAATTTTAAGGATAATTTGTGGGAGGATAAGGAGCTGGAGGGTAAAAGAAAGCTAAGATACTATAAGGAGGTGATCAACCCCACCCTTGATAACTAGAATTATCTCTCCATGATGACCATCACTAATAAAATAATGGACATCACTAGGATAATAATTAATTCTCATGAGCTTCGAAGTGAAACTGGGTGGTGGTGTATTCCCAAGACTCTCTGGAGTGATAGAATCTATCATATTTGTGATACTAATAAGGTGGAAGATGAAAAACACTTCCTTTTAGACCGTCTGACTCTTACTCGCATCCACTCCCAATTTCCTAACATCTACCACACTTCCAATCTTCTTGACTTATTAATCCAGCCCATCTATAGCGATCTTGGAGTGCTTCTTTTCCTTCTCTTTGATCATAGAAACATGAAGAATCATACTTAGATTCCTTTTCTTTTTCTTTTCTTGAGGTCCGATAGGCCATATTAGTCTTAGTGGACATTAATCATCACCATCATTTAAAAGTATTAAAATATAATTTATATTAACAAATTAAAAATGGTAACATAAAGCAAAAAAAAAAAACTTTAGTATGAAGAAATAATGTAATTTCTTCACTACTTGATATGGAGATGAGTAAAAAAAATTAATTTACTTTTTACTAGGAAGAAATTTAATTTCTTTATTACTTAATATGGAGATGAAAGGAAATAATATTATTGATATTACATGATTTGTAATTCATTTTTACATGTGATATTTAAAATAGAAATACATTAATAACAAAAAAATATTTTGTAAAATATTTGAATGTTCATATTAAATAACATAATTTTATATCTACTTTATATAGGAAAAATAAAATAATTTAAATTAAAAAAATTCTTATATTTTTACTTTATGTGTAATTTATTTTATTTCTAATATGCCATTGATATATAAGATTTTAAAAGTATCAATAACAAATAAAAATTTATCTTAAATTATAAATAAAATATTTCAATACTCTGTATGGATTTGATATAAAATATTTAGAAAATATTAATAATAAAAATAATTAAATACAATGTGGAGAACGTAACTTTGAGTCTAAAGAGATCTACTTTGATCCCTCTCGATGGTACATACATCTCTAGTATGTACATATATTAGCTCCCAACCCTCCCCCTCCCCACCACACACACACACACACACACACACACACACACACAGAGAGAGAGAGATATATATATATATATATATATATATATATATATATATATATATATATATATATATATATATATAGAGAGAGAGAGAGAGAGAGAGAGAGAGAGAGAGATTTTAAAGTAATGTTACCTAACAAAATCTCCCTTGGTTATATTCAAAGAAGATTTTCTTTTAGTTGATGAATGTTAACTCCATCTCAAACTAATATTTATTTATCCTTGTCACTCTTTTGTGTGTCTTTTGTTTTAAGAGACAAAAAACACTATAATATTATTATTGAAAACAAAATTACAACTTTAAATGCTTAAAACATTCCAAATAGAAAAGGCCCATTATAGTTTTTCCACATCATGGAGTTGAACACAAATTAACATTACAAAGGAAAAGAACACTACATTTACATCCATATTCATGCATAATGATAATTATATTTTCAGTTGTAAAAGTGTCATCAACTAAACTTGTAATTATGCTAAAAACGTGAGCATGTATGAACTTCAAAAGGTCAAAAAAATTTATATTTTATGTTGTAGGAGTTATTATTTATGCTAATTGGAGCTAAGAATCATGAAAAAAAGTAATTTGGTGACTTCTTGAGTTTCTTTGTCTTTCCATACTCCATGATTCAATGCCAGTCCACCTTTCGGGAGGTGATAAATATCCTTGTTTTTGTCCCTAAACACATGGTAATAAGTGATGTGAGAGAAGAAAGAAGCAATATGATGACTATATTGGAACAAAGGCTAGACAAACTAGTTTTACAAAAATTGAGGGTGTTTTATCCAAATAAAATAAAATTGAGAGTTTCCATAAATATCAATGTGTGTGATCCCCTACTCCTAAGTAAGATGTAATATAATTATAAGTTCCATAAGTTTAGAAAAAATTGTTTGTAGCTAATCAAAGGCTAACAAAGAAGGAGATTGTGTGGAGGATAAAAGGAAAATGATCCCTAAGCTCCTTCATGGTAAGAGTCATCTTTTATTGTATCATCAAAAAAGGCCTAAGGATAATATATTTAGATCTAAATGTATATACAAGTTGAAAATCCAATTTGTAGGGAGTGGGTCAAAGGGAATCCAATATGGCCAAGATGTGAAGGGAATTTTTTGGAGAGGAGGGTTCCATGTTTTAAAAATGGTATGGTTCTAGACAATATATACAACATACATGACATTGAGAGATGTTATAGCATATTTCGCGCAATTGGATGGAGATGCATTTATTGTCTTTGTCATCATATCCATTTCCCCATTGTAAACCTATTTTTCCCAAATAAATTTTTAGAAAACAAGTTTTGAGTTCACATACACACTTAGTAACCCTTGTATAACTGGAATGTTTTGGATTGATATGAAAATGTCAATATTTTCTTACAACGGCTTCATCATTCCATTATCCTTTGTAGAAGCAGTTTCATCACCATTAGGAGGAATATTATCCCCACTATCATCATTCTCAACATAGTTAAGGAATTAATCAACACCATTGCAAGGA
Organism: Pinus albicaulis; assembly: GCA_034641835.2. Taxonomy (NCBI): domain Eukaryota; kingdom Viridiplantae; phylum Streptophyta; class Pinopsida; order Pinales; family Pinaceae; genus Pinus; species Pinus albicaulis. Next base: position 804,708,346 of record CM076578.1, on the reverse strand, counting down.
AAATATTCATTACCATCCTCACTTGAAGAAAATTTTTCACAAGAATCATCTGCGCTTTTGAAACCCTAACTTAGACGAAATTCTTCACCATCTTCATCCATGCTTTCAAATTCTTCCCTTGGAGGATTCAGTTCTTCATCACCATGAGTGTATTTGAAATGCTCACTTAGAGAAAATGAATTATTCAGATATGTGCCTCTAAAATTATCATTTGCAAGAAACTCTTCATCGTCCCCTTCCTCAGTGGTGCTCTCATAATCCCTGGGATTAGGCCTAAGTGGAAGCTTTGAATCTGTATTCACTTGAAATTCTTCATCTCGCCACTCCCCTTCCTCACTGGTGCTCTCATAACCCTTAGGATTAAGAATAAGTGGATACCTTGAATGTCCATTTATTGGAAATTCATCATTCCTCCCTTCATTAGTGGTGCTCTTATAATCCTTAGCATTAGGATGAAGTGGAAATTTTGACTCTGGAAATTCATCCCCCCCCTTCATCAGTGGTGCTCGCATAATCCTTAGGATTAGGACGAAGTGGATATTTTGACTCTGGAAATTATTCATTCCCCTCTTCATTAGGGGTGCTCGCATAATTATTAGGATTAGGATGAAGTGGATATTTTGACTCTAGAAATTATTCATTCCCCTCTTCATCAGTGGTCCTCGCATAATCCTTAGGATTAGGACGAAGTGGATATTTTGACTCTGGAAATTCGTCATCCCCCCCTTCATAAGTGGTGCCCTAATAATCCTTAGGATTAGGACGAAGTGAAAATTTTGACTCTTGAAATTCTTCATTGTGCCCTTCATCACTGGTGCTCTCATAATCCTTAGGATTAAGACTAAGTGGAATAACTGACTCTTGATTTATAGAAATTTCTTTTTGTGCCCTTCATTAATTTTTTTCTCATCATCCTTAGGATTATGACCAAGTCAAAAATTTGACTCTCTATTCATGGTGAACAAAATCTTGTTATATTCATCAATTTGAATAGAGTTTTTGTGTGACAAAGATTTCGATGTTGCAGAAAGAAAAACTTCATTATTAGAATAACCCATGACTTTCAACAAGAAGATGTTGAATGATACAAATGCACTCTCTCCCAATTACAATATATAACTTAAATACTAAAAATTTTCCTCTAAAATTCTCCCCCAAAAATTATCGCTAAAAGTTTTCCCTCCAAATCCTCACCCCGCCCAAAAAAAAAATTCTCGCTGAAAATTTTCTCTCCAAAATTTTCGTTTGAAATATTTTCCTACAAAATATTTATCTAAAATGTATTTCAAAACATTTTAATAAACTATTGGTCTTCAAATATTTCACCCTAATTTCTATTTAAAATATCCACAAAAATATTCCTTTCATGAATTCCTTCCAAACTAAAATACATTTCTAATTTGAATGATTTAACATTGACTACGTATCGAAATATTTTTTTTAAATTTATGTTTTATTTTTTTGCTGATATTGAATAAAAGTTAATATAAAACTATAATATTAGCTACATAATAATTTTCTTAATTTTAAATTTTAATCCCACATTTGCGAAATGCTAAAAAAATCAGACAATCGTCGCTATATAAAAACAATCATTGTTTCTATTCCTCACATCACATCAAGTCTTATGGGTTTAGTTGGAGAAATTGTGTGGAGGCTTTGCGTTGGAATTGATAATAGTTTGAACGAGAGTTTTTCACATTTCAAAGGTTAGTTTTCCTTCTATTTTTTCCATTTAAAGATGAATTTGGGGAGAATCTATTTTTTTATGGTTTTTATGTTCGAAATCTTATTTTTTTAATATTTTTATAGCGAAGAAAATGGAATTTTTTTTTCAAATTTTAGAGTTTTTAAGACAAAAATTTAGAATTTTTTTATTTTTTAGGGTTGCTGGGTTCCTCCACGGAACAAAAGAACCAAAAAACAACCATGCACAAAAAAAAATAGTTATATTTATTTATTTTTTATTTTTTATTCTTATTGTTATTTTTAATTTTAAAACATGAAATTTTCTTTTTTTAAATCGCATTAAATATTTTAATGTTTTTTTTTTTTTAAGAAATTATATATTTGTTTATTATATATATATATATATATATATATATATATATATATATATATATATATATATATATATATATAATTTTTTTTAAATGTTTTTTTAAAGTAGTTTTTATTCAACATTTTTTTTATTACAAATATATTTTCAAATAAAAAAAATTTAATTAAAAAACAAATTAATATTTTTTTTTGTTTTTTAATTTAAAAAAATAATTTGAGTTTTTAAAAACAAAATATTTAATATATATATATATATATATGTGTGTGTGTGTGTGTGTGTGTGTGTGTGTGTGTGTGTGTGTGTGTGTGTGTGTGTGTGTGTGTGTGTGTGTGTGTGTGTGTGTGTGTGTGTGTGTGTGTGTGTGTGTGTGTGTGTGTTTTTAATTTAATTTATTATTTTATTTTATTTAAAAATAAAAATTTGTTTTTTTTACCGTTGGCTGTGCAGCGTCGTGGAGTTAGAATTGACCTCAGCCAGCTGGGGGGCTGGAGGTCGGCTAGACAAGACACCATGACACTGCCCAATCGGTTGGCGGTTAATTTTTTATTTTTATTTATTTTTAAACAATTAATATTTAAAAATTTAAAAATTAAATTTTAAAATTTTAAAATTAAATTTTAAATTTTAAAATTAAATTCTCATTTTTTAAAATTAATTTTAAATTTTAAAATTAAATTATAAATTTTTAAAATTAATTTTCTTTTTTAAATTAAATTTTTTTTTTTAATTAAAAAAAAATTAATATTAATTTTTTTAACATTAATTTATTTTTATTTTTTAACTTAAAAACAGACTTGATATTAAAAGTTTTTAAACTTTAAATTGTTTTTTGTTTTTTGTTTTTTTTTTTTTCTTTTTAATTTAAAAATAAATTTATCCTGAATACATGTTTCAAATTGAATTGTTTGAAAAAAAAACTTTACATTAAAAACTTTTTAAAACTAATTTTTTTATATTAAAAGTATAATATATATATGTTTGGTGATGAATACAAACACTATTTATGTTCTTGCAAGAATGGCTAATAAACATGAAAATGTTGGATATCGTCTATCAAAGGTCAAGTATGACACAAATGAAACATCTACAAAGTTGTCTGCAAAAATCGTAAGAAACATTGCAAATAAAATTGTAAGTATGCTTATTTATATTTTTGCTTTGTATTATTGTAAGGATCATTCAATTTTTAAAAAAATTATTAATCATTGGCATGTTTTATTTTGTTTCATAGGATTTTGTTGAGCCTCTTTCAAACATGTTTGAGGATATTTATTATATGGAGCCAAATGTTATGACTATGATCAAGAATTTCCACATAGACAAAGAAGAGGAAAGATGAATGAAGCAGAGGTCAATAGCTTGTGACATTGCAATAGTACAAAGAGGGGATCAACCAAAAGTCACTAAGGTGAGTCAATCTAGTAAACCTAAACATGTTGCTTTTGAAGATGTGGAAGATGAAGTTGAAAATTATGATAGAATTAGTGAAGATGATATTAGAATTGTTGTGCAAAAGGAGAAAACAAATCAAAAACCAAAAAGAAAAATGGCGAAAGATGTCTCTCTTCTACATGATGATGAAGAGTTTGTTTATCGAAAAAATGATATGTTAACCAATAAGAAGAAGAAATCAAATTTTGGTCAACCTGTAAAAGTCATGAGTAACAGTGAAGAACAAACTGAAAGCTCTAAAGGAAGCAAGAAACCATAATACCAAGTGTTGAGTTAGAGGATGAAATTATTAAAACAAAACAAAATATCGTTCGATATGAGTCGAGGAAGAATAAATTAATTTGTGGTGGCCAAACATTTGACTTAATCTCAGCCAATTTTATAGGCTAGATGAAGGAAAATATCAATATCAAATTAGAAAGGCACATCAACTACATGTACATAATCTGAAAACATTGTTCAGGTTCAATCCATATGCGCATGTGGTGGATTATGTGGTTCTTCTTGATCCACGTTAGGTTCCCAACAAACAAGCATTTGACAAGACACAATGTTTTGATTATAAATATTATGTAATTGGAGGGAACCATTCAGTAGAGGCTAAAAGATAATTAATTGAGGAATATCCAAATAACTATCTTTTTCAAACCGTGAAATGCATCATTTACATTAGTTTAACCGAAACAAAATCAAAGTTATTGGCATGGGATCATAACAAAGATAACGAGTACAGAATAAAAATGAATTTCATACAAAGGGTTAGATTTATTCATAATGAATTCATAGAAAAATGTGGTGGAGATAAAGAAAAAATTAGTCTAACCTTTCAGAAAGAATTTTTAATGGAAATAGGTTATCAGATTGATGAAAAAATCAAATCAAAAGATGAAAAAATGCATTCAAATATATTCAGAAGCATGGATAACATTTTTCAGTTGGAATTTAGAACTGGGGAGATATGGGAATTCACAAATGAGATTTTTGAGCGGTGGGAGAATATTTCCATAAAAAAACAGAAGGTTCAAAAGAGTAAACCCATAATATGTACCAAGAGTGAGACAGGTCCTGAAATGAAGCAACTTCTAGAGGATATGACTATCCCACCTTGGATAACAATGCAAGGAGTAAAGGATGAGAAACTAGTCAAATCAATATTATCCCATGTGAAGTCAGGTGAATTATCAATGGATGAAATGTGTGAAGAACTTCAAAAGTAAATTTCTTGAATTATTTCTACTTTTCCTTTAATTATAATTTTCTTTTAAATAAAACATAATGTTGTTGGTAGAATTTGTTATACATATCACTATATTAACAATTTTAACTTCATTAATTCAGTCAGAAGATTTATATGAAAATACAATAACATATGGTTAAAATGATGAATGAAGACAGTTGGGATGATGTTGTGCGCCACTATCGAGAATCAAGTTCTACAACAACACATATATATGGAGGTCATGGAAACAGGGCAGAATCATCATCGAATACTCGACATAGGTGATTTGGTTTGCTCGTAGTGCGAAGGACCGAATTACAGTTCGGGTGGCTCGGGTCGAAGTGGCAGATATGTGCCTGCATGACGGGTAGGTCGGGTAAAGTGTTACAATGGCAGACTCGGGTGTTATACGTGCAGAGTCAAGAGGGTGGAAGCTCCGATAGACCGTGACCTGAACACGGTTAATTGGTGCAACAATTTGGCAGTGCGGAGTGTAGGCAGGGAGTGACCCGAGGGTTGTGCAGACTCAGGTGAGTCGTGCAACAACTCAGAGGAAGACTCCGACTCATCATTCCATGTGGGTTAGTTCGTTAAGAATGTGTAGGAATCGTTAAGAATGTGTAGGAAGTGCATGCAATCGGGTCACTGCATGCATGACTTGGACTATTTTTACAGAAAAAAATGGGGTTTAAGCCAAAGGCCACTCGAATATTCACTGTAATTAATTTTATACATGAGATTATAAATTTAAATTTTTATTTGTGGTTTGGTCTCATGCATGATATGTTTGTTATGTTTATTCTGCATACATAACATTTAAATGAAAAGAAGAACAAGTAATAATATTTGGAGGCGTAGTCTAGAAAATATGACGAAAAAAACTAAGTATGGATATTTAGCTAGTGCCGCATGACCCGCCAACGAGGAGAACCAACTTGGGGGCATGACATATGGTATAAGAGCTAGTACAAATGTATGTTGAGACTAGGTATAGCTGGTTGCATAGCTTGGTGTTTCTTGAATTGGAGATTCTTGGCATAACCATCCAAGATTTGGTGGACACAGGTGCCACACATAATTTTATGATGACCAAGTTTGAGAAGGAAGTTGGGTTGGAGATTGTTCCCAAGTATGTGGAGGTCAAGGCATTAAACTCCTGGACTAAAGTGTTGGTATTGGCAACTGATGTGTTGGTCCGAGTTACTAATTGGCAGGGTTTTTTGGACTTCACAGTGATGGAGATGAACGACTTTGATATGCTATTGGGGTAAGATTTTCTGAAGCGAAACAGAGCAGTTGTTGCACCATTTTGTGATGAGATGGTGTTGTTTTGAGACTCACAAACATGGAATTTACCTACCCACCAGCAGCATAGGGAAGTGTTGGTGCAACATGTTAATGCACTAAATATGAGTAGGGCGATGAAGGCCCCAAAGATCGAGACATTTGTGACATTTATTCAAGGAGTCGAGGATGATGATGGATTTAGGAAGTACCACCACTGAGGAATGTAGTGGACCATAACATTGAGCTAGAGCCGAGGAAGCAACCCCCAGCCAAAGCTCTTTATCGATTGTCAGTGCTGGAGTTGGAGGAGTTGAAGAAGCAGCTAAAGGAGTTATCCAAGGCAGGTTTCATACAACCTTCAAGGTCCCTGTATGGTGCTCTAGTATTGTTCCAAACGAAGAAAGATATGAATGAATTGAGGATGTGTTGTGATTATCGTGCACTAAATAAGCAGATGATAAAGAACATGTATCCTCTGCTAGTTGCTATAGATTGTTTCGACAATATTGCGAAAGCCCGAGCGTTTTTGAAGTTCAACTTGAGACATGGGTATTATCAGGTGCAAATAGCCTAGGGGGACAAGAATAAGAATGTGATAGTGACGAGTTATGAGAGTTCTGAGTTTCTTTTCATGCCATTCGGGTTGTGCAACACTCCTTCCGCGTTATGCACATTGATGAATGATGTAATTCGTCCATACCTTAATACATTTATTGTTGTATACTAGGATGAAATCATGATTTTCAATGATAACATGGAGGATCTTAAGAGGCAATTCTATTTGGTCTTTGAGACACTGAGTACAAATCAGTTGTACTTGAAGAAGTCGAAGTGTAGGTTTGTTCAAACTAATATTTTGTTCCTTAGACACTTTGTGGATCAAGGTCACATACGTATGGAGTCGAGCAGAGTGCAAGTGATTGAGGATTGCGCTGAACCGAAGAATGTCCATGATATGAGAGTTTTCTTGGGGATGGCCAACTACGAACAAAAGTTTTTAGAAGGGTATTCCAAGATAACTGCACCATTGATAGGCCTTTTGAAGAAGGACAAGTGATCATATTGGAAAAATAAATGTCTTGAATCATTTGAATGAAGGATGGTGGCAATGCCAATACTAAGGCTACTTGACTTTGAGAGACCGTTTGAGGTCCACACATATGCATCTCATTTTGTGATTGGAGGGGCCCTATTTCAGGATGGGCATCCAATGGCTTATGAGAGTTGAAAGTTGGAGGATAAAGAGTGATGGTATCCGGTCCGTGAGAAGGAGATTACTGCCACCATTCATTGTTTACAGGTGTGGATGCATTAATTTATTGGGAAGCCTTTTGTTGTCAAGATTGACAATGTTGCAATGTGCTATTTTCCATCACAACCAAATTTTTCAGCAAAGCAAGATCGTTGGCAGGACTTCTTGGCGGAGTTTGACATGAATCTTGGGTACAGGTCGGGTAGACTCAATGTTTTTGCAGATGCCCTCAGCATGAAGGGGCAGTTGGTAGCACTTGGGGAGGAAGGATACCGTTATGAGAGGACGAGGAGTAGAGTCAACATGACAGATGAGATGGAGAGTTGAATTTGAGCTAGTGTGGAGACAAATATTCAAGCGAAGATAATTTTGAAGCAGGTGAAGGAGGGTAAGACACGTAATTTTTTCTTACGAGATTGAATCTTTTTCTATGGGAACCGACTTTACATTCTGAATTCATCTGGGCTTAGGAGGCACCTCTTGAAGGAGTGCCACAACTCACCATGGGTTGGCCACCCAGGGCTACATCGTTCTTTGGCATTGTTGGAGAGGGGGTACTTTTTGGAGAGGATGAGACAAGATGTGAAGGAGTATGTACATATGTGCATCATTTGTCAACAAGACAAATCAGATACTCAAAGACAAGAAGGTTTGTTGCAGCCTTTGCCAATTCTAGAGAGAGCATGGATGAGTGTCTTAATGGACATCATCACTTATTTACTACAGGTTCAAGGGTATAATGGGATCGTGGTTGTTGTCGGTCATTTTTGCAAGTATGCCATCTTCGTTCCAACAAAGATACCATGTGGAGATGAGAAGACTGCCGAGTTATTCTTCAAACATGTTGTGAAGTATTTGGGATCAACTTTGAGTATTGTGTCTGATCGAGATCCACACTTTACGAGGAAATTTTGGAACACATTGCTCAAGCTAGTTGGGAGAGATTGGCTGCAGAGTTCAAGTTATCATCCACAGATGGATGGGCAGAGTTAACGAATCAATGAATTGTCGGAGGAATAATTGAGACATTATGTGATGGGTGATCAGAAGAATTGGCCTGAAGTCTTGGATATAGCTCAGTTTAACTATAACTTGTAGAAGAGTTCTGCAACCAGGTATAGTACATTTGAGTTGGTCAATGGACAAATTTTAGTTGCTCCACACACAGTGCTACTGAGAGGTTTTATGAGGAGTCCACATCTGAGGAGATTCTTAACAACATGGGAGGAGGCCTTTGAGTTAGCACGAGTACACTTGCATGATGATGCAGGGAGGATAAAGAAATGGGTAGACAAGGATAGGAGGGATGCACACTTCAATGTTGGAGACATGTTTTTTATAAGGATCATCGGAGATCAATTTCAACCACCTAAGGGGATTGCGAGATCTTTGATGAGGAAATATGAAGGGCCATTCTAGATCAAGAAGCGAGTTAGGGAAGTTGCATATGGGTTGGAGCTTCTGAATCACATGTGTTTGAAATATCCTATGTTACATATTAGCTAGCTGAAGAAATATAGAATCGATGTCGATCATCCTAAGGGGACCAACTATGATAGTGGAAAAACTGAGCTTGACTTTGGAGAAGATCCTTGATCTTCATACCACAGGTGTCGGGAGTGCAACACGAAGGGAGTTCTTCATTAAATGAAATGACGCATTGGAGGAGAGTAGTTGGGAGATGGAGGATCCATTGTGGAGATGGAAAAAGGAGATTGCAGAGTTTGATGATTAGTTGATGAGGTTCATCAGATTGCTCTGGATGGAAATAACTCATGGTGGGGGAGGATGTCAGGACCCTAAGTTGGCATCGCCCAACATGGGTGAGTCGGGCACCCAACACATGCGCACATGACTGAAGTATGGGTGGGCACATTCCAAAACTGCGATGGTGGCACGACGGGCGAGCACGCTCTAAGACGTGCTACGGGAGGGTCATAACAGTGGCCATGCTCGAGCAACTCGTGTAGTGGGCACCCGGGTGAGTGCACGCCTAGGTCAACAAGACAGATGGTTAGACGTAGCAAGCACGGACAGGACGCGACTAAGGTGGACATATAAGGGGACAAGCGAGTGAGTGACAAGGCGAAAATATTCTAAGTGTTGGTGTTATGACCATGGGAAACTTATAAGGATGGACAAACAACCTATCAAGTGGGTCGACACCATGTGTGGGGGTGTCATGCAAAATTTGGAAGGTCAGATCATGGGCCAAAGCCCCTTCAAACTACTTGAATGGGAAATGTGTTTGAGCCGAATGCATATATATGGAGGTCGAGCAAATATGGAAGAATCATCATCGAACACTCAACATAAGTGATTTGGTGGATCAGGTCGAAGTGGCAGAGATGCGCTTGCATGATGGGCAGGTCGACTAAAGCGTTATAGCGATAGACTCAGGTGTTAGCTGTGTAGAGTCGGGAGGGCAACAACTCTAACAGATTGTGACCCAAACGCGGTTAATTGGTGTAACGAGTTGGCAGTGCGGAGCATGGTCACGGAGTGACCCAAAGGTCGTGCAACTCTAGTGAGTTGTGCAACGACTTAGGCAGACTCCGGATCATCATGTAGAGTGGTTTATTTCTTTCAAAACATGCAGGAAGTGCATGCAGCTAGGTCACGATGTGCACGAAAAACTGGGTTTTAAGCCAAAGGCTCCCCGTATATTCACTGTAACGTAATTTTATACATGATATTATAAAATTGGCATTCTTATTTATAGTTTGGTCTCGTTCATGATATGTTACTGGTGTTGTTATGTTTATTTCGCATACATAATGTTTAAAAGAAAATAAGAACAAGTAATAATTTTTGGAGGTGTAGTCTGGAAAATATGATGAAAAAAATTAATTATGGATATTTAGCCAGTGTCACACAACCCGCCAACGAGGTGAACAGACTTGGGGGTGTGAAAACAAGGGTGACGAGAGTCTTAAAGAGGAACCTCTTTTTACTCCAAATGTAAAGATCAATCGACTTACAATTGTTTTCAAGCTCATAATAAGCTTTCTAGCCTCCAATAATTATTTTCTCGATACTATAATTCTAGTTGAGTTGATGAGGAAAGTCAATACCCAAATATTTATAGGAAGAAACCTGCTCTAAGCATTGGTTATTATAAACGAAATTGCCATGGGTGATCATTTTGGATTTAATGATCATGACTTTAGTCTTGTCGGTATTAACTGGCATACCTATCTTGGAGTAGTAGACATGAAGAGTCTGAAGCTTCTTGTCTAGGTCATAATGGATTTTTGCAAGAAGAATGATATCATCGGCATAAAGGGGAAGAGTAATGAGTACACCAGCAAACTCGGTGCCCTTGCATCCCATAGATTCCAGACACTCCTCTAGCTTATCGATGTATATGCCAAAAAGGGAAGGGGATAAGGGACACCCTTGCTTGACTCCAATATTGCATTTAATGTCTTTAGACCACCCTTCGTTGGTCTTAAGCCTGGTAGTGATAGTCTCGTAAAGATGGACCACAACAATCCTCAGTTGAGGAAGGACTATGATCTCTTTAAATCTCTCCCGAAGCTTATCTCGAGGAACATTGTTGAAAGATTTTCTAAAGTCCACAAAACAACAAAAAATATGTTCTTTACTATTTCGACATTAATATATAGAAATTATAAAAATTATACAAAATTTAAATTAATTAATATTATAAACACGAAATTAATAATAGCATTACTATTTTGAAAATTATAAATATTATGTCAAAATGTATACTATAAATTATAAATAATATGTAAACATTTTCTTTAAAATTTTAATATATTTTTGTAAATATGATTAATTACTCATTTCCTATTTATAATTTTAAATAAAATTTTATTTAATTTGTTTAATAAATACAATTTTTATTATAACTTTAAAAAAGATCATATTAAAATAAATTTCATATTTCAAAATTGCCGGCCCTTGAGTATCTAGAATCTCGAATGAAAAAAATCTGCACATACAACGAAACAATATAGATAAGAACTTACCTCACCTTATTCACTATAAAAATAAATCTACCCATAGCTTCAATAAAATCCTATTATTGGAGAATAATAAAACCATGTCATTATGGAACAAGTTGCATATTTCAAAATTCCTACAAAAATATATAGAAAACTTCAAAATTCCCACTGAGATATAAATAGCTTCAAAATTCCCAGCAGTAAGCTAATTGAAAGTGAAAAAGATCTTTATGTACAGTTGAAAACACATACTTTACATCAAACAAAGAATTGGTAAAAAGTATAAACTAATTAGTAGAGCGAACAATGTGGCAGCTAAACATAAATGAGAGTGTCTGGTTCACAAGGATTCATGCGCTTATTTTTACCGAATTAATTTGTGAAAAGAACAGAGCATGGAGAGCATCGTATGGCAGTTCAGCAGATAAACGTGTGTCTGATTAATTCATGGCTTTTGTTTGAGATAGCGAGATAGCCAACCATATTAACAAAAACATATACTCTAAAATACTTTTAACATAAGGTAATCTTCAGCGTCTTCTTGTACGTCCTACTGGTTCCCTCTGAGCATTGAAATAAACGGCGGCCACTGGCAGACCAAGGCCGTTGGTATATGCGAAATCTCTGGTATTAAAATTGATGCGAGACATTGGAGGGAAAACTGTCTCCCGCCCCATCTGCTTGAACAACACAAAAATGTACCTGTGGATACCAATGGTAGGCCTCGGTGACTCGTAAGGCGCTAGCTCTATGCCTGAATCCATTCATTGCCAAACATTGACTATTACCACAGGCCTTTTATCCAAACTAAAAGTCCCAACTAAACCTTAGGATTATAATTGTTATTTGGCATATATGCATGACTGGACTTACCTAAAGAGGCTATAGTTGCTGCAGGAATATCAGTTACCATCCTGTACAAAGCCAAAGAGATTCTTTATAGACAAGATCCAAGAAATTACGTTTAATACAACGAGGATTAATTAGAATTGGTTAGCAATCCTAACCACAGTAGGTATTCTCGCTGTATTGGATTACTGGGATTGGGAGCATCTGGATCCGTCATCACCTGAATATGAATATGAATATGATCGGAGTTATCAGCCTCCATGAGTGAGAAAATGAAAAAGATTGAATTTTTATTTAGATAGTGTAAAATTACTTAAAAATAATTCAAAATAATTGTCATTCCAAGAATTAGGTATAAAAGAGGGTAACGGAGAAACAGCGGTAAGAATCTGATAATAAAATGAGATTTGATGAACTGGAGATCAATTTAATGTTTGAGAATGTGGGTTTTCGAAGCTATTTACAATGTTATTTAAGATTTTTGAATATAAACGTGTAAAATTTTGTAATTGATCATATTTAAGATCTTTGGAGATATATGATTATGATATCAGATTTTAAATTTAATGTTTGAGAATGTGGTTTTTTATATTCATAATGTTACTTGAAATTTTGAATATAAACTCTATATAATATTTTGAAAGTGATAATATTTAATATTTGTAAAGATCACTTGTGTTTAAGATTTTAAAATGTCCAGAATCATGGATACAATTTCAAAATCTTGAATTTTTTTTTTTTTGAAATCTCAAACAAACGTCAATTTAAGAATGATCCTCACGCAATAACAGTACCTTTAAAAAAAAAATCTCCGCGGAATAATATTATGTTTAAATGGAAAATATCCACAGAATAATAGTATCTTTAAATAAAAATTCTCCGGACATTTAAAACCATATTTACTCTGATGTTTCAGAGGCTTTAAATAAATTTTCATGAATTACTGATGGAAATAAGAAATGAAAAATTAAAATTATAGAAAAACACTTATTTTTACCAAGGAGAACTTCAAGATTAGAAGTATGGGCTGTGCTATACATTCTTTATAAAGAAATAACAGAGAAGCGCGAAAATTTAAATAATTGACATAACTCGTTAAATTTGACAAAAAAAAATTGAAAATATAATATACAATTATAGTAAAGAATTCAAAGCACTGTTCAAATTCATATCTAGAATTTTTTTTCTAAAAATTTGAAGCGATTAGAGTTCCTTTTCTAAAAATTTGAAGCAATTGAATTTTTTTTGGCATTTTCAGTGTTGCTTACCAGAGTGTAAAAGTCGCGGAGGTCCTCACCCCCGATAATGACGCGAGGAGCGAATACAACTGCTGAGGGCTTCAGCTCGCAGCCATTGATGACCTGCCTGGAGGCATAGGTAACAGCGAGATTGACGCATGGCACGAACCTATCCAGAACATCTCCGATCACTCTCAACATTAGCAGTGGATTCGAGTAGCGAGACATGTTTGTGCCTGTTGCTCTGTGTGAGGTTAAGACGTCCGAAAGTATATAAGGACAGAGCGAAGAGTAGAGTCATGGATGAATGGGAATTTGGAATAAAGGGACTGAGAAAAGGAAGAAACTTGGGCAATTTAATTTTAGAAAGCGTAATATTAAAGGGGCGGGGAGTGCCAGGAGGATTCAATCAATCAGGGCTTAATGAGCACAAAGCGGGAAGTAAAAAGGATTTGTAGCAAATATTCTATTTGTTATAGTACACCATTTTAGGGATGCCATTACTTCATTGACTCCTCTACAAATTTATTCTCTCTAAGAATAATATAGCATGCTTCTCGTTAGAATTGATAATTTGTGCACGTTGATGGAGATTGATTTATTTTATTTTATTTTTTTGGGATGAGATGGTATTCTTTGTATATATATATAGAGTATTCTAAATATAATTCTAGATGCATCAAGTGGAATAATATTCAATTTTATTTCATCAATAAAATCAATATTGATAGCAAATTTAATTTCACATTATTTGGTTATCTTTATCTCTGCCATGGAGTTGACTCATCTCAACATATATGGTCTATTATGGCCATGTTTATGTAGTCCAAGTTGTTGACAAGATCCACCACTATGATACTTTCTTGTGAACCAAAGTCAAACAAAACATCAATATTTGTTTTCTTGACTTGTCTTTTTATATGGAAGAGTTTGGTGATCTCCTTATTTCCCTATTATTGAAAGCTACCAAGATTCATCATTTTCTACATTGATGTGTAGCCAATCTTCTCATCATTGTAAGAGATACTTTAGCCTAGATTGCTCAAATCAATGGCTATGGTATTTTTCGTCTTTGTACCTTTCTTACAGTTTTTTTGCTTCAGCTATGGATGCTTCAGCTATGGATGTAATTTCCAACACTTCTCCTCTATGTTACCATCAATGTTGTAGCGGTTGGTAGGATCCATGCATTTGGGCATTGTATTTTTGTCCTTCTCCCCCTTCCATTTCTTCGTTCCCTCCTTGGAATATTCCTAGCATTCCTTCTTCTTATGACCACCACTTGTATGCCCTTTCTTTGGCCTATGTTTTCCAAGTACTATGCCTATACACAAACCCCATCCACTATTCTAGGTTTGAACTTCATCACTAACTTTTGTAGATAGCTATGTAAATGCCCCGGATACTCGAGGAGTACATTTAGGTCATTAGGAGAGATACATAACATTATTTCCAACTTCTGGAATCTTATACTCCTATACACTTTTCCTCTATCTTAGCTTAAAATAATGCCACCTAATTCATTTGTCCTTTAGATACATAATAGAGTAGAATTGTGACTTGTTAAAAGTTTTATAATCCTACCACCTAGTTACTAAAGGATCTCCCTATGCTTAAGGGTTTCCATGGGGATTTCCCATCAAGTCAGGACATGGCCCTCTAATTTCAAACGAGTAAATGAAAATTCTTGTTCGTACTCTATATGGTGAACATAAAATAAACCTCTAACTATTGAAATTGATGATTAATTTCAAGGAATCTTTCTCACCTTGATTTGTCTTGATATCCATCTTTACTATCATCTTCAATAGAGACAACAAATGGTTCATGACACTCGAACTTAGTTACTTTCAAGGAATCTTTCTCACCTTGATTTGTCTTGATATCCATCTTTACTATCATCTTCAATAGAGACAACAAATGGTTCATGACACTCGAACTTAGTTACTCTTTTTCACATTTCCTAGACTCTTTCTCTAGTTTTTCTTGATCCCATGATTTTCCCTCCAATCCGATTTTTGACATGAAATCACCATTTTCTCTCATCATATTGAGCCCATTGGTTAAGCTCACCATATGGAGGTTCACATTACAATTTATATATGTGACTCGGGTTTCCCGTAATGAAAGCCTCTCCTCTACTAGATCTTGGGGATTATCATTAACTTATTTGTCAGTCATAGATGAGATTTTATGTCTTTATACTTAAATCAATTCCATGCAATTTCCAAAACAAAATACCCAAATAAACCTATATGATTCATAAATTGTCATGAATATTCCACTGGATAGCTTGACACACTATATATATATATATATATATATATATATATATATATATATATATATATATATATATTAAAATCAACCAAATTCTATAGTATGAAGGGTTAATATTGATTATGGATTTGTTATTATTAATAATTTGATATTTATTCATGAAATAGATAAAATGAAAAAAATAGAAAATAATGAAATGAAAACACACACCAATCACAATCAACACCAAGATATGATTTGGGAAACCTTCTTGGAAAAAACCCAATTGGAAGGTGAGCTTGTTCTTCTCTCTTTAGTGTGGAATGGAAATTATGCAAATACAAAGGAGAAGGGACTCTCTATGGAGTTACCTGAGACTTGCGGGTTGTGGACTACTACATAATACAAACCCCCTTTGTTATTCTCTCTCTCTATCGACTCTTGGCTACTCTATTTTACTATGTTACAAACATGAACTCAAATAGAATATAATCGTTTTCCTCTTAGTTGCCCAGTTATAACATAGCCTCATAGCCAGTCCACGTGATGTAGAGAAATTAGTGATTGGGTGCACTATTAAGGCACTCCAGCTGCAAGGTCACCTGTTCAAAACCCATGGGTTTAGGATATTTGACCCATTCAACCCTTAACACGTGTTATAACTTGACCCTTCTAGAGTATTCTTCATAATTCCACCATGGACAATGTATTTTGCATGAGAAACAGGGATTGAAATGAAATCCTCTCAAATTATGGTGGTTATGCATGATGTGTCGACTTCTAGGAGGCATAAATTGCATCTAGACTACAATTTCCATTTTATTGCATCATTGGAATCTTGTATCTAAGTGTAGAATAGTAATACAGGGTCCAATGCTTAAGTAGGAATTTTTCACACCAAAAAAATTTCATTTAATTCCTCAAAACAACCCAAAAAGGTTTTAGAATCCAATTCTCCAAATTGGGTCATGCAAATAAAATTTCTTCTATAAGCTCATTCCTTTAATTTTTCCACTCTAAAAGCACTGAAATAGATTAAAAATGATATAGTGATCAAATCTGAATCATGAAATTTTGAAAATGAGATTATAATACATAATGCAAGGTGGGAAAATCCTAGCATATATGCTAGATATCATAAAAATTCCCTGCCATGATAGATATATTGTGGATGAAAGTGTTGATAAATGTCACAAAAGCACAAGTTATCATCATAACTCTAAAAGTGAGGAAATCACTTATTAGGTTAAATGTCGATCCATTAGTAAAATATGTGACAGAATAGAAACAAACTATAGAAAAGTGGGTTTGAAATTTTAATGAAGTGGTGAGAAATCAAGATTATCATAATTCTTAAAGATAGTTCATCTAATAATTCATGATGAAAGGAATGGGGAAATTTGTATTTAATAGTGAGCTTATTGAACTCCCTATAATCTGGACACATGTGCCATGATCCATCCTTCTTGTGCACCAATACTACTGTAGAAGAGAAATAACTTTGACTAGGTTGAATTATACCATCTTCTAACATTTATGCAATCATACGTTAAATTTTGCTCTTTTGGAAATAAGGATATATGTAAGGCCTGATGTTTGGAGGAACACTTCCTGGAATCAAATGAATAGCATGATCATGATCACGAATAGGTGGGATTCCTTTGGGAGTTTCAAACACCTTGGAATGATCGTCTAAGAATTTTTGGAGATCTGGAGAAATAGATGATTTTGATGCTGGCACTTCTAGTGAGCATAATTGTGCAATCACGCCTCGTTGTTATTTCTTTAGAAGATTTTTCATGAAATTATAGCTTATTATATTTCGCAGCTTCCCTACGATACCTCGTAATTCAACTTCCTTTCCTTCCGAAATTTTTTTCAAGAAAAGTTCTTGAAAATTAAAAGCTGTTGTCCCCAAAGATTGTAACCATTGTACTTATAGTACAACATTCTCACCTCCCATTGGAATGGAAAGAATTGGAATATTTAATACATATTCCCCCATGGTTAGCTTGATATGATGGCATTTTCCAGAGCAATTTATAGTTCCTCCATTTGCAACCACCACTTGAAATTCTGGTGTTGGGTATAGGAAGAAATTCAATTCCTTGGATACCTTACAATGAATAAAATTATGGGTACTACCAGAATCAACCAACGCTATTACCTTTTTCTTCTTGATATGTCCTTCTATCTTGAGATTTTGAGGAGTGGTAATTCCTGCCAATGCATTACATGATATGGTCAGACTCATTTCTTCTTTTCCTAGGGTTGGTTCCTGGTGTATATCCTCTTCTTTTGAAGTTTCTTGTTCATTGTATTCCTCCTCTTCACAATCTATGTAAAATAATTTATTTTCAACACACTTATGACCTTTATTGTATTTTCTATCACAACTGTAGCAAAGCCCCTTTTCTATTTTTTCTTCCAATTTTTGTGGTGTCAACCTTGTAGGTTGTGGAAGTATGGGAGTAGCAACACTTCCATCTTTATAGATGTGAGTGGTAGGCTTCCTTGTCGCAATAATTTTACATTCAATTTTTCTTTCCAGCCTGAATGTCTTCTCTAATGAATAAGGTTCCCAAAGGCGAACCTCATGTTGGATGTTATCCTTTAAAGTCCCTATGAAGACATCAATCATGTGTTCCTCTGGAATATCAGTTATCCTTATATTCAGTTTTTGGAAGTCCTCAATGTGCTCCACCACTGAACCCTTTTGTTTGAAATTTATCAATTTGCTAAAGAAGGTGATGCTCTTTGTATCCTCATAATGTGCTATCATTTCCTCTGTAAAAATTGACCAAGTGATTTTTTTTTTTATGGGATACAAGCCATCAATACTATACAAATGTATTTTGTTCTAAATATAAAGTTTCAATACGTAACTTTTGTGTGTTTTTCACATTATTGAGATCAAAATATTGCTCCATCTGTAGTATCCATGTTATGGGATCCTTGCCATAAAATTTCCTCATATCGATCTTTGGAATATGGTGGGTCTTCAATCCAAAATTAGAGTTTATGAAATCATGATTAACATTTATTTTGTTCTCATCATGAGTTTTCTCTACTATCTTTTCACCATTAGAAATAATTTCTTGTATAAATTGTTGGAAATACTGAGAGGGGGAGTGAATCAATATTCCTTTCAATTACAGCATTAGTTAATCTTCAATGATTAGAAGTGTTTATACAATGATAGAAGTAACCAAAAGGAACACAACTTCACAAAGTTTTTAAGGTTCAAATCCTATTGAAAATAAAGCTCCAACTTCCTAGAAACTAGAAAAGCAATCTTCTCCAACTCCCACTAGATGGACACTCCAATGCCTGAGATTCTTCATTAGTCAACTAAATGGATGCCCCAACACCCAATGAGATACAACTCACCATAGCACCACCCTACCACCCTATGGAAGAATAAAATAAGAATGGACTTTCGTACCAGGGTTAATGGTCCACTTTACAATGATATAGAATGATGTAGAAGAAGAAGACACACTAGACCATAACCCCAAATATGACACAACCATCTAATTATTTTCCTAGACCTCTCGACAATGCCTCTTCAACTCTTAACAGATAGACACTTGTACAATTTTTACAATGATGCATTTACAATGACTTAGTACAATGATACCTTTACAGCGATTGTATCCAGTGCTACCCACTTGAAGTCTTCATGTGATGAAATTATTTATGTTGTTCTAAACCTTGATTGATGCTCTTGTCATGCTACCCTTTTCTGCACCTTTATTTTCTTTTCTTCCCTAGAAATTCTGGTCCTTTGTAGCCCTTGACAACGCATGATCTATCTTTTTCTTGCCTTCTAGGAGCTCGATATTGAATCTAGTGTATCTCTATTATTTTAGATCTCTAATATGTTATTTTATATTTTGTAGTATTCGTCTGAGTCTTCTTTCAAATGCCATAGGTCTGACCCAATTTGGATTCTTCAAGGGAGAGTTATTCCCAATCTCTCACAATGACCTAATTATGGACTAGTTCATCAGAGAAAATTTGTATGGTGTTCCATGTGTCACTGTTTCTTCATTCAACTCTGAAAATGATACAGAGAAAACTAAAGTCCGTGCACTATCTTCCACATTTTATAGAATTCCAATCTGATATTTAGCGAGAGAGTTATGAAGATTTTCCCAAGGTCACTTCTTTAAGATGAAGTTTAGGATCCTGCAAAAACGCTGACTTCCACAGATAATATCTCCGAAAATATTACACACCTTGATCTAAAATTTTTACAGGAGCTTCCTCAGGATTTTAGCTTCGCTCCTAAAAATTTCAGCTTCTAAACCTTTGTAGAAAAAAATTTAGAGAGAAAATTCCACGATGACATGTTTTAGGTAGCGAAATCCCTACATAAGGAGGATATGAGGATCACAATTTATATAAATGCTTAGGTTGAGAGGGGCTTCAACAAGTGAATGTGGGAAGGATTTTAGGAGCTTAAAAATTATTAATTATTGAATTTTCAATGACCCATGCCACAACCCCATGGGGTTTTAACCCACTAACTGGGGTTACAAACTTCAAAGATGAATATCTCTCAAACCGTGAAGAATTACATGGCATGCCATATATCAACAAAAAAATCTCGACAAGTAGAAGCCATAAAAAATATTCTTGACCCAGAATATAGTAATTTTGTAGGTCAAAATTACCATTCAAGATCGGGGTAGCCCCTGGTGCTGCTTGGGTTGACATCAATGACAACCACTGATCAACAATATCCCCCTTTGGCATTGATGGCAAAACAAGTACTCCCCCTGCGATCATGGCACCTCTTCCTACAACATTCTCTCCCTCTTTAACATCAATGGAAAGGTGTAACTCCCCCTGACACACAACCATCATTCGGACCTGTACAGACTTCCACTCCCCCTTTATATTCTGAATAAGGAAAATCTAATGGGAACTTGGGAGAATCCCAAGCTTCTAGCGAAGATATTCCAATGCTTCACGAGTAATCTTACGATAATCAACTCTTCCTGCCCAATTTTCTTGTGTAAAGGCTTGAATAATGATATTGTTACCCTTGGGATACCACAAGCCATATTCTGTTGTTCCCTTTAGATATCAAAGAATTATTTTGACAACAATAATATGTGATTCTTTTGGTGCTGCTTGGAATCTTTCTACTTGTCCAACTACTTGCATAACATTTGGCCAAGAGGCTATTACATATAGAAAAATACCAATCATAGATCTATACAACCTTTGATGCACATCCTTATATGAGTCATCTATGCTCAATTTGCAACCTGCTACCATCGGAGTAAGGATGGGTTTGCAATCTTCCATTTTAAATTTCTTGAGCATTTCCTTGATGTACTTGGCTTGACATATAAATATTCCTTTCTCTTGCAGAGATATTTGAAGCCCTAAGAAGTATGTCATCTTACCAAGTAAAGACATCTTGAACTCATTTCGCATCTTTGTAGCAAAGTTCTTACTTAGTCGATCATCATTGCTACCAAATGTTATATCATCTTCTTTAGCTATTAGATGTGTTTTAATTGCTTCATCCAGAAGATATATGTCATTTGGAGCTCGACTTGCTGTAGCCACAATTTCACCATACCTGCCTTTCTTGATTTCACATTTTGTGGAGTTGAATAGTATTGTGTGTCCTTGATCACACATTTGTCCAAAACTGAGCAGATTGTGATTCATGTTTTCAACTAATAAAACATTCTTGGCTAGAGCATCTTTTTTTCCGAAAGTGACGGTAGATGATCCTATAACACTTGAAGATCCATCATTTCCAAAGGACACGGTTCCATCCTTATTCTCTTTCAAAGATACAAATTTCTTTCTATCTCCAGTCATATGCATTGAGCAATCGCTATCAACATACCACTCATCTTTGTTTTTTTGAGCCTTGAGAGCGAGAGCACAATTATCAGTCTTCTTCTTCTTCCATGTTCATTCGTTCTATGGTTTCGAAGATTCTTCTGGAGGATTTTCAAGTTTGTAGTCTCTGGCTATGTGTCCAAAGTTTTGACATTTGTAACATTCAATATTATTTCTTAGATGTTCAAATCTATTGATGTTTCACTGAGCCCTGGGAGGTTCATATTTGAGATATCTCTTGGAGTTGTATTCATTCCTAATGTATGTGCGACATTCTACAGCTTTATGACCAAATTTTCCACATGAATAACAATAGCCATAAAAAATATGTTGGTGCTGGGATGGAAATATTCGTCAAGGAATTGTCTTCCAAGGCTGCTCTTGTGAATCTTGTCCAATGAAGTCTACATGCATGTCAAATCTCATAGGTTCATTGTATTTTGTTGTAGAAGGTCCTTCTTCTTCTTCTTTGTAACCGAGGCCAGTTCTTTCATTGTAAGATCGTTGATTGTTGATGAGTTCTTCCAATGCCCTTGAGTTGTTGGCATAGTTTTGGATAGCTTTTCCCTTCTTCACTTCCTTACGCAACGAGACTACTTCGGCTTCTAATTATTCCCTTTCTTGGTTGCTTTCTTCCAACTTATTTTGAAGTGACTCTTCAATGCATTTGTGTTCTTCAACTTCAATTTTGAGACCTTGAAATTGTTATTCAAGAGTATTGGAACATATCTTCTCAGCCTTGAGCTCTTTTATAAGCTTGATTGCTTCTTTATAAAATTATTCTATGGTCAACCCTTCTTCTTCGTTTTTTGATACCTCTTGTTTATTGTGCTTGGCCATAAAAAATACTCTCTCATTGGCTTCTTCTTCGCTGTCATTGTCTTCATTGGATGATGAGTTATCTTCTTTAGAGAGAAAGTTCCTTTTGGATCCTTGCTTGTTGAATTTCTTAAAGCCTTTCTTTCCTTTTGAGTTGCCATCACTTCTGTTCAGAAATTTTGTTGCGAAATGCCCAACCTCACCACAACCGAAACATATCAATGGAAGTTTACCTTTGAATTTTCCCTTACCAAATTTTAGTTTTCTTGTAAAGTAAGCATATTCTTCATCTGAAATACCTTCTTCATCATCTCCCTTTTCTTCACACTTGCAGGTGCATGTCTTTTCAATTGAAGGTTGTTTTTCCTTATTTTTTTTCTTAGATACAACGAACACAGTTTATAGATGCAAAGTACCCTCTTCTTCATTTAGTCTCATTTAATATGCTATGAGAATTCCATGTAATTCCTCTTTACTGAGTTTGTCCATATTTGCACTGTATTCTAAGACTAATACCTTTGGGTTGAATCTCCCTGGTAATGTTCTAAGAATCTTTCATATAATAGTCTTCTCGTCAACTAGCTCTCCCAATCCTTCAAGAGTGTTGGTTATTTCATCAACGTATTGGAAGTATGCTGCAATGTTGCCATCTCAATTCATTCTAAGTTGCTCAAATGTTTCTCTATAGAATTGAAGCTTTGCTTCTTTGACATTTGAGTCACCTGCATATATATTCTCAAGCTTATCCCATACATTTTTGGCAGTTTTACAATCCAACACCTTATGATAAGCAGATTCAATAAGTCCATCAATAATAATATTCATTGCTTTTGCATCATTTACCAAATTATTCTTACTTGTTCATCTGTGATTGATGTAAATCCATTTTGAATAGTGTCCCATACTTCGTAACCTTGCACCAAGAGATAGACCTCCATTCTTCCTTTCCAGAGTTCATAATTATTTTCATTGAATAGAGGTAAACCATTCTTGGTATCCTCCATGACCTCCTTCTAACTGTTAAACTACTATTGAAGGAACAAAGCTCTGATACCAATTTTTGGAAATAATAAGAGGGGTTGTGGGGGGGGGGATCAATATTCCTTTCAATTAGAGCATTATTTAATCTTCAATTATTATCAGTGTTTGTACAATGATAGCAGTAAAAAAAGGAATACAACTGCACACAGTTTTTAAGGTGGAAACCCTCTCTAGAACAAAAACCACTTGAATTATTTTCTAATATTATTTAATATTCAAGTCCAATTGAAAATAAAGCTCTAACTTCCTAGAATCTATAAAATCATTCTTCTCCAGCTCCCACTGGATGGACGCTCCAACGCCTGAGATTCTTCAGTAGTCAACTAAACGGATGCCCCAACACCCAATGAGCTACAAATCACCCTAGAACCACCCTACCACCCTAAATTTTTCATAGGCTTGAACCTATTGGTGACTTCATGCACTAGCCTAGTACCACCCTACCACCCTATAGAAGAATAAAATAAGAATGGACTCCCATACCAGGGAAAATGATCCACTTTACAATGATATAGAATGATGTAGAAGAATAAGACACACTAAACCATAACCCCAAATATGACACAACCAACTAATGATGATCCTAGACCTCACGACACTACCTCTTAAACTCTTGGTAGATAGACACTTGTACAATTTTTACAATGATGCATTTACAATGACTTAGTACAATGATACCTTTACAGTGACTATATGCAGTGTTTCCCACTTGAAGTCTTCATGTGATGAACTTCTTGCTACTGTTCTACACCTTGATTGTTGCTCTTTTCATTCTATTCTTTGCCGCACCTTGATTTTCTTTGTTGCCCTGGAAAATATGGTCCTTTGCAGCCCTTGACAACACATGGTCTAGTTTTTTCTTGCCTTCTTGGAGCTCGATATTGAATCTGATGTATATATGTTATTTTAGATCCCCAATATGTGATTTTATGTTCTTTAGTAGTCGTCTGAGTCTTCTTTTCAATTCCATAGGTCTGACCCAATTTGGATTCTTTAAGAGAAAATTATGCCCAATCTCTCACAATTACCTAATTATGGATTAGTTCAATAGAGAGAACTTGTACGGTGTGCCACATGTCATTGTTTCTTCATTAAACTCTGAAATTGATACAAAAAAAAACTAAATTCCATGCGCTATCTTCCACATTTTACAGAATTCCATTCGGATACCCAAAGAGAGAGTTATGACGATTTTCCCAAGGTCACTCCTTTGAGATGAAGTTCAGGAGCCTGCAGAAACACTAACTTCCATAGATCATATCTCCGAAAATATTGTACACCTTGATCTAAAATTTTTATAGGAGATTCCTTAGTATTTCGGCTTTGCCTCATAAACATTTCAGCTTCTGAACCTTCTTAGAAAAAAAAGTTAGAGAGAAATTTCCACGATGACCTGTTTTAAGTAGCGAAATCCATACATAAGGAGGATATGAGGATCACAATTTATATAAATTCTTAGGCTGAGAGGGGATTCAAAAAGTGAACGTGGGAGGGATTTTAGGAGCTTAAAAATTATTAATTATTGACTTTTCAATTACCCATGCCACAACCCCATAGGGTTTTAGCCCACTAACTAGGGTTACAAACTTCAAACATGAATATCTCTCAAACCATGAAGAATTACATGGCGTGCCATACATCAATAGAAACATCTCGACAAGTAGAAGCCATAAAAAATATTATTGACCCAGAATATAATAATTTTGTAGGTCAATATTACCATGCAATATCGGGGTAGCCCCTAGTGCTACTTGGGTTGACATCAATGGAAACCACTGATCAACATCAACTTTGTCAAGCCTTCCATGTCTGCTTTTAGATCATTCTTCATGTCTTCCATTTTGTCTTTCATTTTTTCTTCTATACCATCAATCTTAGCTTCCATGTCTTCCATGCCATTCTTCAAACCATCCATATTAGCTTCCACACCTTTATTCAAACCATCCATATTAGCTTCCATGCCCTTCTTCAAACCAACCATCTTAGCTTCCACGCTTTTCTTCAAAAATTCCATTTCATTTTTTGTTTCTCTTTGCAAGAGAAAAATTTGGTGCACTTGCTCTTATAATTTTGATATATCATGTTGCACTCCTTCATCTTCATGAGTCATAGTAGAGTATTATAAGGGCTTAATGGGTGTTGAATTCTTTTTAGGGGGTATTTTAGAACCCAATACTGATATCTATGCTTCAATATGCCCTTGGAATCACTTCAAATTGATTTTTCAAACAAGACTTATGCAATTTAAAAAAATATACCCACATTTTTCTTGATTTTGAGGAGCTCGATATTGAAATTGAATTATCTCTGAAATTTCGAATCTTCAATATCTGAAATTCGGCCCTACAGTAGCCCTTTGAATCTATTTTCGAATTCCATAGGTCTGACCTGATTTCAATGTTTCAAGGAAAATTTATGCCTAATCTCCCACAATGGCCTAATTATGTATTGATTCAGTAGAGCGAACTTGTGTGGTGTGCCATGTCTCACGATTTCCTCCTTCGAATCTGAAATTGATACACAGGAAACTACAGTCTATGTGATTTCATCCGCTTTTTACAAAATTCCAATCCTATTCTTAGAGAGCGAGTATGACGATTTTCCCAAGGTCACCTCTTTTAGATGAAATTTGAGAGCCTGCAAAAACGCTAACTTCAACAGATCATATATTCGAAAATATTGCGAACCAAGATCTGAGATTTTTATACGAAGGTTCTAAGGATTTCAGCTTCGCGTGATAAAAATTTCAGCTTCTGGACCTTCGTAGAAAAAAAATTATAGAGAGAATTTCACGATGTCCTATTTGAAGCAGTGAAACCCTAGAATCCAAAGCTCTGATAACAAATGTTATGAAACCAACTCCAAAAATAGAAGAAAATAGAGATCAATGATTTAGAAATAAGCCACTTTGAGGGGGAAACCTCCTTTGCATTACATAAATGAACAATTCTTGGATGATTCAAATGAAAAAACCTCCTTTCTATATATGATTCCATGGGGTCATAAAATAATCCTAGCCGACCTAACAATAATAATGTAAGGGCACAATAATAACAATATGGGGGTTACAGGGGTACAAAAATAACAATAAGGGGGCTACACTAATAACAGTAAGGGACTACACTTGTAATATAGGGACCTAACACGTCATCTATTCAATATTAGATCATACTTGTTTGATGCTAGATGAGATGCCTCTTAAAATTAAGGTAGAGGATATCTATTTAAGTATAGGACTCTCCCAAAAAGGAGAGGTGGTGAAGTTAAAGACTTAGACTAGTGGTGGGTTAACCATAGAATATTACATTGATGTATAGTGCATTGAGGGGACCCACATTTTAATCTATAAAATTCAAAGCTTGGGGCTCGAGATCATATTTTTAACCATAGAAAAACTGATGGGCTTAGACTCATTATATAAATCATCTAGACCACAAATATTTATTGCAATAGAGTTATTACACCCTACAATATTTGATTGGTGTACCAAACTATTAACCAACACGAAAACATAATTTGTAGATTGCAAGTTGGTAAAGATGAAGAATTTTTGGCTATGTGAGAATGTTGTGCTCCTTTTTCATTGAGAGGATCCCCACATTTCACTGAAAAGTTGAACTTCACAGCCTGAACTTGAGATATTCTCAAATGCTGAGATGGGTAGATTTGATGAGTAGACCGAGTGGAGGTTCAGTCACTTTAGCCATTTTTTACGATGACTTTTTCAACTAGTGGGAGGAGTATATCATCACCATAAAAGACTAGCCATATGCAAGGATAGGTTTATTAGGAGATCTAGAGCTTTCCCTCCCCCCCATGACACCTGGGGCGACATAGATATGAAAATTTTATTTTTGAAGTTATATGAATTTTGGTTATTTTTTATTTATTAAATGACTCAAGAAGAATGCAAATCTTTTTGATGTGATCAAATTTTCTAAAAAACTATGTGATCATGTATATATTGGACTAGTTATGTTGGAAGTTGTTAGTCATCATTATTTTTCACTTGTTGGTGATGACTAGTTATAACAGCCAAGTTTTCTAGTAGCTGATCTAAAAATTTGTCAAATTTTCCAGTTGGAAAACACCCATGAAATTTTTTTGCCCTCCTACCTTTTAAATCCACCCATGACGAGATGAAACCTCATTATCAAGCTCTATCTAGCCTCATCCATACTAGCTTGCCCATCAACTCCAAAGAACAATCCAAATCTGTCCAAAGAAGTTTCCCCTAAGTTAGGTAGTGGCGCTTTAGGCATTTCTCCCTTGGCAAAGTACCCTAAAGCCAAAGAACCTCTATATGCTATAGCCCAGTCATAACAGACCTTCCCATTCTGCAAATAAAGTTGGTTACACCCTTAAGTTGTGCCACTAACAAACCCTGAAGTCTCAGCAATGCAGATGCCCTAGGTCAAAACTGATATTAGGTGGTTTTACAGTATTTCAATGGATCTTTCAAAGATTAGAAGTGTACCAGCATCCCAGAAGACAGTATTTGGCTCCACATGAGAAGACAACTGCTTCTCATGTGATTTTGAGCCTGGAATGCAACTACAGGGCAGAGATTTGTTTCATTAAGCTCCTGTGATCACAGTCAAAGCATGAAAAGACAGTGAAAGGAAAAATAACACTGTTAAAAGATGATGAAATGACATGACTGAAAAACCTCCTTCATCTATAAGCAGAGGGATTGAAGACTGAAAAACCTCCTTCATATACAAGCAGAGGGCCAAGGATAAGGTTGGATTTTTAGAATTACAATGACTGTAAGAAAATTTTTTGGGTACGGAGAGACAACAACAAATGGTTTCTGAATAAAAATGATGTTAAAGGCAGAGGCAAAGCAGTGGTGATTTTCAAATATTGTTTGCATAAGCTCCATTGTTATTGAGTTACAATGTGAATCTAATGGGTTGATCATCAATGAAGAAATATTATTAAGAAGATGGCCAAAAGATTCAAACAGTCTTGGGCTCAAACTAACTTCTGCCATCATGTATAAGGGAAACCACTATCAGTATGTCCATCAAAAATTCTTCATTTGGTTGAGACAGAGGTTGAAAGGAAACCAGGCATTTGTCAAAGTAGGCCTCCTTCATCTATAAGCAGAGGGCCAGAGCAGTGATTGATTTTAGGATTTTCACTGACTGAGAGACAAATTGTAAGAACAGTAGGAGATAGTTGAAGGCTTCTGAATAGAGCAATGATGTCAAAAAAAAGGGGAAAGCATGATTAATATAACTATCAAAAGAAGCCGACTTATCTCCTATCATAGATTTCTTTCAAAGACAGTCTGGAGCCATAAAATGTACAAACCTTGCTGAGGGGTGTAATTTCCTTAAACATGCTTGACATTTAGTCTCTGTTCCTTTAAACAAAACAGAGTTGAAAAGTAGTTGAAATCAGCTGGGTTAGACACAGGCCAAAGAGTGATGATTTTTTTTCAAAAGGTACTGTTCTTCCTATTCATGAAGAATTTTCTTTCAAATTACTCATCATAGTGGACAGAAGGCAATTTGAGTTTAGTTTTCCCAAAAAGGCATTGCAACTAAGCACATATGTTCATAAATATGTAAGAAGGATTATGGAATGTGTTTCAAGTTCTGGAACAACATTCAAAACCATTAAAGAATGTCATTGCTACAAATGAAGTCCTGCTCCTTATAAAAAGAGGTCAAAGATACCTGGCTATTGCATTTTGAGTAAAGGAAAGATTTTTGAAAGAAGTTGCCTTTTTATGGATAGATGATGATAAAGCCTAGGTAAATACAACTAGGCCTCACCCACAGTCAAAGAGAAGCATCATTTGTAAAATGCATCTACAGTCACTATATGGCTTTGAGCCAGTTTTCCCTCTAACAAGCAGATGTAAGCAGAGGAAAGACATTTTCCCTTTAATAAACAAACAGTGAAAATATTTTGGCCCTTAAATGATTTTCTTATAAGATGAAAGAGTCATATCTACCAAAACTAGCCAGATAGTATGAACAACCTTTCTACCAATGTTATTTAAAATGTGGGCCCCTTATAGCACGTTCAAAGTCATTTTGGTTTCTTTTCAAATAAACAAAGGCAGTGGTTTTAAAGAAAGAAGTTTTCAAAACCTTCACAAATCAAACTCAAGGGTAGTTGGCTTTTGCATTCAAAATAGAATAAGGAGACCGTTGCAAGCCCATTTGACATTCTCAAAACACAAGCAACGCTTCCCTTTGTTGTTCACTAGACCGAAGAAGGATTTTTCAAGCAAATTTGTAGAAGTTTGAAGCTTGGAGACCGCGTGGCATGCCTGGAAAAGCGCACGATGCGTTCAGGAGTGATTTTACGAAGAGGTTACACTGTTTTGTGGCACGCCCGTAGCAGCTTGTGGCGCGCCTGTAGGCACCGGTCACGACTGCCCATCGTCGACCCGACACCTTTCTATTGCATGGTGCCTTCCCTGTTGAACGTGTCGCACATGTTTTAAACGGTCAAAGTGCCTCCAAAAAAATCTTGAAGCTGCTCAAATCCTCAAGCAAAGCCCACCATCGATCTTCAAGGTATTTTGTTTGCCTCCTTGCTAAATTCAAATTGTTAAGTGGTGGCGAAAAAATGAAACTCATGGTGTAAATCAAAGTGATTTGAGTGAATAGTTTGAAGAAAGTTATTACAGTGGGAGACTGGTGGAGGGCTCTTTTTAGCTTCAAAGAGCCTAAACCGCCCTAAAAATAGTGCTAAAACCTCACACTCCCTGCAAGACACAATAAACACCATTTTAGTGGTTTTTTCAAGTATTAAGGGTATCCTAACTGTTTTAGCAAAAAACCATAAACTCTGTCAGCTATACGTATTGGTGAAAACAGTGGTAAGGAGGGTTGATTTTTTGTTGAAAATCCGAAGACTATTGTGGCTATGATTGCCCAAGGTTGAGATAGTGATAATGGTGTGTTTATGATGATTTCAAAAGCCCTAAAAACTGCCCTCAATACAGTGCTAAAAGCATAAACCTGCAAGTCAAAATATACACAGTAGTAGAAGGTTTGTAAAATTTTTGGAGGTGCCTTAACTATAATAGGGCAAAACCATAAACTCTGTCAGCTATGTTGTAGTGGTGAAAGCAGCGGTAAGAAGGTTTGAACTTTTGTTTAAAGGTCTGAGTAACAATAGTGATCATACATAAATGACTTTGTCACTTTCAAAAGTTCTCTGTGTGTGGTGAAAAGAAAAATCAGTGCTACCTCTTTATCCATGAAACAGACTATAGTGAGTAAAGCTGTTATTGCAATTTGAAGGTGTTTTGTCAAACTGTGTGTGGGAAACAATGAAGTACAAGGAGGGTGTTTTTGATTGGAAGCAGTGTTTTGCCTCTGTCTAAATACAAGGCTGTCTTGTTTTTATCAAAACATAAAGGATCTTTGTAAACATACCCAGCCACAGTAACATTTTCATTATGTGCTTGTTATTTTGATAACTTTGGTTGATTGGCATACAAAGGGAGACAGACAGTGTTTTGGAAGGAGCAGTGAGTTTTGTGTTAAAGAATCATTTCACATAGCATTTGAAGATATCCGCCTTGGTCAAACAGTGACTAACAAAGAAGACAGAGTTTTGTTTGAGAAAAAATTTTAAAAACCATTTTGAGGCAGCTTGGTGTTGCAGAGAGCATTCAGAACAAGATGCCTCCTAGGCAGGACAATAGGAGTGGCTTGCATAATATATTTGAGCCTACTTCCACTGAAAAAGTGAATGCCCACCCATCAGTCTTGTTTAATTTCCATGAGGTTGGGTGTTTAGATTTTTGTCAAAGATTGCAAGAGGTGAAGAGCTTTTCTCCTTTGACACACATTTGCGCTTTGAGGTTTCAAGACAAGCATTTCCAGCTAGCAGGCCTTGACTTCAAATTCTCTCCAAGGTCCATGTCCAAGGCCACTAAAATCCCCTATATTGGGGAAAAGTGGTTTAAAAAAAGCCATTTGGACTCAGAAAATTACAAGCCCTTCCTAAAGCCTGAGCACAAAGATTCATGTCCTTCTATTTTCCCTTTCTCATATCTTTTAGCCAGCTACACCCCCCTCATGAAGATCATCATGAAATACTTCACTTGTGAAGGAAGATTCTCTCGAATCTATGCCTATCACATTCGACTACTCATGCATTTCACAAGGACCAAGTTTCTAAATATTCCTTTCTTCTTACACAAGAGCATTGAGAAAATGGATTCCACTGTTCAGAAGAAGCCTCCTTCACAGCAAACCGCCTACCTCTTCCATCACTCTCTCATCAAAGTCATCATCCTTCATTAGCTTAAAAAGAGGGAGGTCTCTTGGGATACTTTCATCACCCATCCGGATTTCTCCACTGTCCCTCCAGTTCATACATCCCCTACACCTCCTACTCACCATCCTTCGCCTTCTTCTAGAAGACCTATTCCCAAAAAGCTCAAGTTTACTACAGAACAAACAAAGGAGCCTGAACAAGGGGAAGAGAGTGACCATGAGGAGGAAGAAGGACATGAGCAGAAAGAGGAAAGTGATGATGAGCAGCAGCAAGGGGATGAAGAAGAAGGTGTTGAACATCAGCATCACAGTGATGATGAGCAGCAGCAAGGGGATGAAGAATAAGGCGCTGAACAACAGCATCACAGTGAGGCAGAATAGGAGCAGCATGAAAATTTTGAACATGGGCATGAAGGTGATGAACAGGGGCAGCCAAAGAGTGATGAACAGGGGCAGCATGAAGATGCTGAACAGGGGCAGTCACAGCCTGTTACACAATAGCTACAGGATGAGGAACAACAACCTCAAGAAGAAGAGGAACATCATGATAAACATATGCAAAACAGTGAGGAGGACAGCCCTCAAAGGGAGATGCAAAAAGATAGCCTAGGCATCTAGGAAGAGATCCAAGACATTGGCAAAAAAGAGGAGCAAGGTGACAAGGGTAAAGAGACCATGGAGCATGTGCTAGCTGCCTCTCCTAGGCAAGGGGCCATGCTCTCTTCTCCGAAAGTGGCCAAGCCTCAAACATCAAAGAAAAGGGTAACTAGAATTGTAACTCCAAATGTGACTAGGGCTCTCCGAAGCAAGGGAAAATTTCCAAAGAAGCCCATGGTCAAATTGCCCAAGAGGAAGAGTACTAGAAGAGCCACCCAAAGCAAAGGGAAGGGCAAGGAAGAAAGCAGTCATGAACAGGAAAGGGAATTCGAAATCATCCAAATCCAAAGTGATGATAGTGATAATGAAGCCCGGATCCTAAAAAATCTCTTGATCCATAGAGAAAGCCAAATTGATGCCTTAAGGGCTGGTCTTCATAGAGCTAGAAATTTCAATCACTTTTTGCAAGTCCAAAACAAGCAAATGAGTGTCCATATGGTTTTTTATGAGACACGGACGATCAAATACAAGAAGGAGGCCTCCAAAGCACAAGTGAGGTTGGAAGAACTCATGGGTGAGTTCGATGAAAGTGAAGGCGAAGATCAGCCTAGGCGAAAGAGGCCAAGAACCATGGGGCTAAAAAAAGCCCTTGAGAAGCAAAAAGAAGAAGAAAATGCCCTTCTCCAATCTACCCCTCTCACTGCATTGTTCGAACAAGAGATAGAGAACAATCAGGAGGCATGGCTTGAGAGAGTTAATGATCACTTGGAGAGGAAATTGGAGAAGGCAAAAAGGGAGTTGGACCTTCAACGGAGGATGACGGGGCATTATAAAAAGCTAAATCAGTTTTCCCGGCGGAAGTTGAAGGCTGCTCAAGAAAAACTCAAGGAGGCCAAAGGGAAGCGCCCGACACAAAAATTGAGGAATGACACCTCAAGACTCCAAATCTTGGCCTCTGCTTCACAACATGTTGCTAAAAACCCTTGAGGGTCATGCTCGCCAAGTTTGGGAAAATTTCGACATATTTTGGTTTTTTGTCATTTTTGGGTTTTTGGCCAAAACTCATGGGCATCGCCATTTCAGTTTGGGGCATCATCAAAGGATGAGAATGGTATCATTGGATGCCATAATTTCAGGAGCACATACTCAGCGATTTTCAGGACATTTGAAGATCTTTTTGTACCCCAAAATGGCGAAAAATGCTCGCTTTTTCTACACTCTGCCTAGTTTATCAGCAAGGCTTATTTTTTTGGGTTTTTACACACATGCCTATTTTTGGAGAGCTTCCAGTGGTCATTTTGGAGAAAAATGAACATTTTCAAAAATTAGACACTCAGATCTTTCCAACGAGCTATCATGAGCCTCATTTCGACATTGGGAAGGCTTCCAAAAGTTGCCGGCAAGTCAGGGGACCTTTTGCTGATGTATTTTTTGAGTATTTTTGTAAAAATTGAACCTTTCAAAACTGCTTTTTCCTCATGTGCGTTTAGCTATTTTTGCACATGAGAAGTTATGAAAAGTCAATTTATTTCCCTCTTTTAGAATTTTTTAGATATTTTATGAGATATTTTGTGCCTTGGGCTTTGCAAAGCCTCAAGGACAAAATAAGATATTTTGGATAGGCCAATGAGATTTCAAGTTGAACTAAGAGGTTTTCCTCACTTGGGCCTATATATTCCAAAGGCTTTCATTGTAAACAAGGCTGAACTTGATGAATAGAAGCAATATATGGTCATATAAGCTTTGGAAGAAATACTTGTCTTATGCTTTTGGATAGTCTCTTGGATGTTCTTGGATGATGAAAGAGGATTGTTGTTGGATTCCATGACTTGGTAGAATGGTATAGTGTCTCTCTCTTTGTTTTGTTTCCTAGTTTTCATTCATAAATACATGTTCTTGCTTGCTATAGGACAGTAGAGAACAAATTTGAGACATACCCTTGGAGGCACCTCAAATTTCCTGTTTCTTCATAGCTTCCTTGTTTTCTTCATTCTTAGTCACATTAAAGAATTATTTATTGCTCTTTAATAACTTAAGGATATTGTTGCTTGTTTCATTCATGGTTTTATGCATGCTAAGTATGATTTATGGTATGCCCTGCTTACTCATGGCTAGCCATAGCTCCATCCATGAAATTTCTCTTTGAATGATTAGATTGTCATTTGTTGAACCAAGGAGGTCTTGTTCTGATCTTGCCCTTTGCGTAAGACTATGCAATCTTGTTTTCAAAGTGCCCAATAACTTGAAGTACTATGTTTAGGCATTCCGGCATAGTGATTTGAGTTGTTTGTCTATCTTAAGTGTATTTCCCCAAATTCTGATAGCCATTTCCCAAAGTTAGAGAGTTATATATCTCTATGCATGGCTTGAATGTTTATTTCTATGTATTGATTAGCTTATAGTTACATTTCCCATGATTAATGGTTTTCCCTACCATGTTTATGTCAGCTATTAAACTAGTTATGCTTGGAATCCTTTGTTATTCCAAACTTGATGTCCATCTTACTCCATTTTTCCCAAAGATCCTTTCTACCTCGAATCAAATCGGCCCTTCAAAAAACTTGCATCACCGTCTGATAGCTTTCTTGACCTCTTCGACCCCATAGCCCAGTTGATCTGGCATATTTTTACCTATCTTATATATTTGATCAGTTTCATCCCTCACAACCTAAAAACCAAAACCAAAAAACCTACTTCATAACTAGCCTAAAATCAGAACACAATAAGCAAACACACAAATATCCCTTACACAAATAGAAAGAGCCCTCTCTGAGTCCAGGAAGGCTAGGTCCTTGGGCTCCAAAGACTGGTTTGATGTTACACTATCATTTGGCTTGCCAATCAGCCAAATCACGGGACCCTAACATAATGGCGATCACGGTGGGACTTTGAGTCAAAACATCCTAGGTATCCCTTAGGAACTCTCAAAATCTCAGTCAAACTTAGAAGAGTAGAATCTGGTTGTCTCACCATCCTAGAAAAATGATGACTCAGCTGTAGGACACTCTTACAAACCTTAGGACTACATAAAAACTCAGAAAAACCCCAAAACATTCCCAGATTGGCTTTTCTCCTAGTTACTGGTGGTGGACCATAGCTACGTCTTTAAAAAAACAACCAAGTTCCACCTAGCGACTCCACTAGCCTCCAGTAGGCCTAAAAACTCCATAAAAGACCAAAAAATTCATAAACCATACCTTTCTGCTAACTCATCCTTCCAAAAACTTAAAACTTAGGGTGGAAACTTTGTAATTAGTGACAAACTAAGTATAACCTAGTGATTCAGAAGACCTCACCCAAACATAGGAGATAAGCAGAAGTATTCTTGCCAAGAGAACCATTAGCTTGTCCATACAACCTAGAAAACTGTTGAAACCAAGTGAACCCCTCTTCTTTGCAATTTTCCATCTCAAATTTTGCTATAAAACTTTTTCCCATAAATCATCTTTGATAGTGTTGGTGGTGGACTATGGTTCTCATAAAAATCCACTTGACGACTCCACTAGTCCATCCTTTTGTTTTGACCATCCTTCACATTAGTAAAACCCTAGAGAGGCCATTTATCCTAAACATTCACAAATATCATCCTCTCTAAACTCTAGACTCGAAATATAGCTTCACGAAGAATCAACACCAGATCTCATCCAAACTACTACTGTTCAAACCACCTCAGCTCATCCCACAAGCCCTCATTTTTCACATCATCCATTAGCTCCCATCATGGAAGCCTGGTACGCACCTTTGGTGTTGCCACAACCTTTGGCTCCCTTAAAAAATGACTATCAATCCAAAATCCCACACTTTACTGGAGTTGAGGCTACCACGGCTCAACAACATGTAGATAGGATTAGCGATGCCTTTGAATACATGGAAATAGAATATGAGACCATCAAAATGAGGATGTTTTCCCAAAGCCTGGGTAGAGAACCTAAAAAATGGTTTAAGAGCTTAACTCCAAACAACATCCACAATCTCCCATAACTCTACCAAATCTTCATAAACAAGTGGGAAATCCGAAGGAACCCCAGTAAAATCCTGTCAGAGCATAACAATCTAAAATGGAAAAATGAGGAAAGTGTCCAGGGATACTGCACTAGGTTCAACAGTGTGTATAACGCCCTCCCACCTCACTTCAAACCCCCACTTGGCTCAGACTTGGAGAAATTACCCAATTTTTTTGACCCAGACATGACTTATCAACTAAGAGACAAGGACCCCCTTACCTTAGAGGAAATGAAAAAAGTAGCCATAAGGGCAGAAGCCAACTTAGCAGAAAAAAGAGTTAGGACTAGATCAGAAAGGAAAGTCACATACCTAGATGAGGTCTCCACTTCATCCCCTTCCCTAGATCCTAGAATAGATGACTTGGTTAGGTCCATGGCTAAAATGTGGGAAAAGATAAGTGAAAAGACCCCTCTTAGAGACAACCAACCAAACCCTCCAAATAGAAACCAGAACCAAAATTTTAGGATGGAACAGCCTCAAAACAAACCAAGGGAAAATGACCAACAAATTAGGCCACCATTTAATTAAAATTATGTGGAAGAATATGATAAGGATACAGAACCCATTGATGAAAATCATTTGAACCTCATAGGGTCTGATAATGAGAGTGAGGTGTACCTCACAGAAGAAGAACAAACATTCTTTTCTCCGAATCAGGATGAAACCAACTATGAAGATCCCGAGGATCCTGACATAGATTTTCAGAATTCTATAGTAGAAGCTCATAGGAAGTATGACCTTAGAAGTAGAAAAAACCAAGACAACTCCAAGAAAGACAGCCCAAACACTACTAAAACCCCTGATACCATCCTCAAAAAAGCAGTGGATAGCAACAAAATCATGGTCAGGAAAAATGACCAAAATAAAGATAAAGCTACCCAAACAAGTCTTGGCTCAGACGCTCCTAGTACTTCCACAAATATTCCCAAGGTGGCTGTGTCAAACAAGATCCCAAAACAAAGCCAACAAACTCAGAACATAGAGAAATTTATGGTTGAAAAAGTTGAAGAGAACCTGTCTAAACTACAAATACCCTTCAGTTTGGAGGGAGAGATTGCTAAAATA
This sequence comes from Pinus albicaulis, assembly GCA_034641835.2. NCBI lineage: Eukaryota > Viridiplantae > Streptophyta > Pinopsida > Pinales > Pinaceae > Pinus > Pinus albicaulis. The sequence continues at coordinate 804,671,104 of CM076578.1, read as the reverse complement.
AAGATCACCATGCCTCTCACTGAACTCATCACCTAAGGCTCTTATAAATCCCAAGTGTTAAAGGTCCTAAATATAGGAAATTATGCGAACACCCTTAATCTAGTTGATGACACTCCTGAAGTATTGTTTGGTCCAAAAATAGAAGGGAAATTCCAAGAAGGAACCACTCTTCCCTTTTACATCAGTCTGAATATCCATGACCAAATCCTTCACAATGCCATGATAGACTTCGAAGCCTCACATAATCTCATGCTGAAGGTTGTAATGGAAAGATTAGGCCTAGAAATCATAAGACCATACAAAGACTTATATTCATTTGATTCGAGTAGAGTCAAATTTATAGGTTTGATAAAAGATCTATGTTTCAGTTTGGCCCAGGTACCTGCAAAACATCTGATTATGGAAATAGTGGTAGCAAACATCCCTCCCAAGTATGGAATGCTTCTATCTAGATCTTGGGGAGCCAAGCTCCAAGGAAATATTCAACTTAATATGTCCTGCGCCACTATTCTTGTGTTTGACCAAACAAGAATACTCTATCAAGAGTCACACATGAAATACATGATCAGTAGCCAAGAGAGGCGAGATAACACCCCAATGTCTTCCTTGCATTCCGACCTGAACTCTTTTATTCTACACACTGATGAGGACATTGAAGAACTGTTAGAAGAATTTGAAACAAACTTAGACCCACCACATCAGCTGCCCCTAGTTCTCTATGATGAACTAGACACTCAAAACTACCATGATCATGAACAGCTATGTCTTGAGGAAAGTAAGTGTGTTCTTTTTGAAACAAAGATAGAGCAAGAAGCACAAACCATTATGTACTATCAAGCAAATCACTCAAACCTTAGGCAAACATCAGCAGTAACATCAGGAAAATTTTTCAGAATAGAGGCATTAGAAGACTTACATATCAAAAACCTCTTTGGAACTCAGGGGCAGGGAAGCTTAATGTTTTTACCATACCTCAAGGATTTACCATCACATAAATCTTCCACTGCAAATGAAGCCTTGGCTGTAGCCATAATAGCTCAAAATCTAGAAAAAAATCCTGATAAACTTCTTATGAGCAAAGAGGATAACTGCATTCCAAGTATACGTAAGTTACTTGAACTGGCTAATATTCTATCATTCCACCAAAGACTTAGAATTTCTAGAACTGGTAATCTCATGCAAAATACTACTTCATACAGAGAAAACAGTGAGAAACACTATGCCACTACCATCACTCCAAGAAACAACTTCGACAAAAGAAAATACAAGAATCTAAAATAATCAGTAATATTCAAAGATAAAATAGTTGGTCATAGGATCTGTTTTGATTTTAGAAACACTAATACGCATCCTGGTGACAGAAATTTTATCCTTCCTGCCCAAGACCATGATATATCGATGATAAGTGATTTTAATGATATGTCTTTGCAAGATGATGTTTCAGGGTATAGCAAATTGATTCCATTATAGAGTAGACAGCTCAAGGATTTTTTTCAGTATACTGGAAGTAGTTCTAGTATCAAATTCAGAACTGCAAAACCACCGAATATCAAAAATATGCTCCTAAAAGCCATGTTTCCAGTCCTAAATTTTTGCATGCTGACATACGTTGATGATGTCATTATATATTTCAAGAATGACAAAGAATATATGCATTACTTGAAAAATATGTACAGTAAAGGAAGGAGTGGAAATCAGAGGTATCAATAGGTACAGCGGGAAGATATGGGTTTGTTCAGAGATTCATGCATGAATCCTTATATCATGCTTGAAAGAGAAAATTTTCCAAATTTCTCTTTTCAAGAGCTGAGTGGACCAAGAGTGGTAGGAGATCCTTATGAGGATAAGATGCTTAAGTTTCGCCATTTCCAAGATTTCTGAGTCAAAACTTTTTCAATCATTGTATATACCATTGTTTGAAAAATAGATCAAAAAACAGAAAATTCAAAAACAATAGAAAAATAGAAAAGAGGGCGAAAGAAGGCCCCATGTTCAAAAAATAGTCATTCGGAAAGCGTGCAAGTCTAAATGCCGCTACTAGTGCTCAAATGTCTTGTTCAGTTATCTAGCCTAATCATAACTGAACATGTTTTAAATTTATTTGTTGATAAGTTAGTGAGTGGAAAAGATGGTCAACATTGTGTAAGCTTGACTTATCAAAGAGAGTAGATTAGGAAAAGATACTGGTTCCACATGCTCAAAACAGAACCAAAGAGGGAAGCGGGGATGAAAAACAAATTGTGTATCCTAGCCCTATTTTTTCCTAGTTTTCATTTTATGAAAAATAATATTTGTGTGCAGCTTGTCTTTCGTTCCACAAGTACATGACAAATCAGAGTGTCTAACCCTGATTTGATCATTTTTCAATTTCATGTTTTAGATTAGAGAACAAAATCCTGTCAAACAGCTTAACCTTGACAGTTGATCTAGCATAGGTAGAGTAATTAAGGAGTTCATCAGCTTAATATGAACTCCCAACAGATATAAGTGTACAACTAGATAGGTTCATTTTTCAAAAAAAAAAAGATATTGTCAAAGGGTTGCTAGTCCAAATGCACCCAAAGGAAGAAAAAATGTTAGGAAAGATAGTGGGGTAGGTAGAAATATCATTGATGCTAATCATGCTGTCAATTTTCAGAAATAGCATCAAGGAAGAATGAAATTTGCGCCAATGGATAAGGCACTGGTCTTCATAAGCCAAAGATCTGAAATTATGGACACCTCCTGAAAAGGAGCTGCCCTCCCCAAATGGAGCCACTGTTATTCATCAGTATTTTTCACTTGTTGGTGATGACTAGTTGTAACAACCAAGTTTTCTAGCAGCTGATCTAAAAAATTGTCAAATTTTCCAGCTGGAAAACGCCCATAAACATTTTTTGCCCTCCTACCTTTTCAATCCGCCCATGACGAGATGAAACCTCATTATCAAGCCCTATCTAGCCTCAGCCATACTAGCTTGTCCATCAGCTCCAAAGAAAACAATCCAAATTTGTCCAAAGAAGTCTCCCCTAATTTAGGTAGTGGCACTTTAGGCATTTCTCCCTTGGAAAACTATCCATAAGCCAAAGAAACTCTATCTGCTACAGACCAGTCATAACAGACCTTCCCATTCTGCAAATAAAGTTGGTTACACCCTTAAGTCGCGCCACTAACAAACCCTAAAGTCTCAACAATGCACATGCCCTAAATCAAACTGATATTAGGTGGTTTTACAGTGTTTCAATGGATATTTCAAGAACAGAAGTGTACCAGCATCCCAGAAGATAGTATTTGGCTCAACATGAGAAGACAACTGCTTCTCATGTGATTTTGAGCCTGGGATGCAGCTACAAGGCAGAGAGTTGTTTCATTAAGCTCCTGTGATCACAGTCACAAGTTAGTAAATTATGAATGAAAATAAGTGCTTTGCAAATACTAGCCAAACTACTTGTGATGTCTAAAGATGGCACACAGATATTTGAAAAGAAGAATTACATGTCTCAGAGAAGTGCCCATCTTGACTATTATCAATTTGTCATTCTTCATTTGCTCAAGCATGAAAAGGCAGTGAAAGGAAAAATAACATTGTTAAAAGCTGATGAAATGGTATCACTGAGAAAAAACTCCTTCATTTTATAAGCAGAGGGTTGAAGACTGAGAAGGCATCCTTCATCTATAAGCAGAGGGCCAAAGGTAAAGTTTGTTTTTAAGTTTTTCACTAACTGTTAAGGCAAATTTTAGGTGTAGTGAGACAACAACTAAGGGTTCCTGAATAAAAATAGTGTTAAAAGTAGAGGCAAAGTGGTGGTGCTTTTAAAAAATTGTTTGCATGAGTTTTACTGTTATTGAATTACAATGTGAAGCTAATGGATTGATCATCAATGAAGAAACATTATTAAGCAGATGGCCAAAGGAGTCAAACATTCTTGGTCTCAAAATAACTTGTGCCATCATGTATAAAGGAAACCAGTATCAGTATGTTCATCAAACATTCTTCATTTGGTGGAGACAGAGGTTGAAAGGAAACCAGGCGTTTGTAAAAAATAGGCCTCCTTCATCTATAAGCAGAGGGCCAGGGTAGTGATTGATTTTAGGATTTTCTTTGACTGAGAGACAAGTTTTAAGAACAATAGGAGACAATTGAAGGCTTCTGAATAGAGAAATGATGTTAAAAACAAAGATAAAGCAGGGGTACTATAATAATCCAAGAGGTTGTTTTTATCTCCTATCAGAGTTTTCTTTCAAAAGTAGTCTGGAGCCAAAATGAAACAACCTTGCTGAGGTTGAGAGATGGGTTAGGCACAGGCCAAAGAGTGTTGATTACTTTTCAAGAAAGTTCTTTTCTTCCTGATTCATGAGGAGTTTTCTTTCAATAACTCATCATAGTGGACAAAAAGGTAACATGAGTTTTGTTTTCTCAAAGAGGCTTTGCAAATAGACACATAGGTTCATAAATGTGTAAGGAGGGATATGGCAGGTGTTTCAAGTACAGAAACAACACTCAAAGAAAATAAAGCATGCCACTGTTACAAATAAAGGCCTGTTCCTTATGGAAATATGTCAAAGATGATAGTAAAGCCCTAGGTGAAATACAACTAAGTTTCACCCACATGCCAAAGAGAAATGTCATTTAAAGAATGCTTCTACGGTTAGTTGATGGTCTTGAGCATAGTTGCCTTTTCAAAACAGATATGGACACAGGAAACATTTTTCCTCCTTGGATGAGAGAACATAAGAGAAATTGTGTCTTTGAGGATGACTTCTTCACTTTGAAAAATTTCACATCTACGGAAAATCTTCAAAGGTGTCATCTACAACACTTTAGTGATCCCGGTCAAGTATTGGAATTTGAAATGTTTCAAAATAATAAAACTTCAAAGGCAAGTGTTTTATGTTTTGTTTTTTGCAACCAATGCCTTTCTTTCAAAAAGGTTTCAATACCTTCATAAGGCACTTCAAAGGGTTATTGATTTTTTCAAATATAAGGGGTAGATTGACCGTTGCAAAAGCTATTTTTCAAATTCAAAGCACGGGAAATACTCCCCTATACTGCTCTCTGATCGAAACAAGGAATTTTCGAGCAATTTTTCAGAATTTTGAAGCTTTGAGACCACACGGCGCGCCTGGAAAAGTGCGCGGCGTGTTCAGGAGTTAGTTTACGAATAGTTTGTATTACTACGTGGCGCACGACGCGCCTGTAGGCGCCGGTCACGACTGCCCATCATCGACCCGACACCTTTTCTATTGTGCGGCACCTTCCCATTTCAACGTGCTGTGCATGTTTTAATAGTCCAAACGCCTTCAATAAGTCTTGAAGCTACTCAACTCTTCAAACCAAGACTGCCAAACATCTTCAAGGTGTTCTCATTTATCTCCTTGATATTTTCGAGCTGCTAGATGGTGATTGAAAAAGTGAAGCTCTTGGTATAAATCAATGTGTTTTGGTAAATATTGACAAAGTTTGTTATGGTGGGAGGCTAGTAGAGTATTCATATTAGTTTCAACAGGCCTAAAGCCACCACCAAGACAGTGATAAACCATAACCTCTGTCAGCCAAATGTAAGGTAAAAATAGTGTTATAAGGTGGAGGCAGTTGTTGAAAGGTAAAAACAGTGTTAGAGGTTTTGTCAATCATTAAAGGTGCCATAAATATGATAGGGCAAAGCTAACCTCTATCAGCCAAGCGTATGGTGAAAACATTGTTAGAAGGTAAAGCAGTGGTTTTAAGGAAAGCACAGTGATGGTGAGGTGACATCAATAAGCCTATGTTGAAAGCAATAGTCTTAGTTCGAATACCTTATCACCTTCAAAGAATGTCTCCTTTTGAATAAGTGAAACAGTGAGACTATTGCTGCCTTCTTTTGGTCCCATAAAACAAATTGTGGTGAAAAATATTTTAACTCAGTCTGAAGGTGTTTTGTCTACCTGTGTATGTGAAACAGTGAAGTACAAGAGAAGTGTTTTTGATTGGGAGGGGTGTTTATTTTCTACAAGACTGTCTTGCTTATACCAAAAACACAGAAAATCTTTGTGACCTTACCCAACACAGTGATCATTTGACTGTGTGTACCTTTTTGTTTGTCTGTGTGCTTGTTATTATAACTATTTTGTTGATTGGCATACAAGGAAGACAAGCAGTGATTGGAGGACTTGTATTGGTCAGGCAGGATCAGAAATAAACATTTTCAAAAATTAGACACTCATATATTTCCAACGAGCCATCATGAGCCTCGTTTCGACATCAGGAAAGCCTCCAAAAGTTGCTGGCAAGTCAGGGGACCTTTTGCTGATGTATTTTTTGAGTATTTTTGTAAAAATTGAACCTTTCAAAAGTGACTTTTCTTCATGTGCGTTTAGCTATTTTTGTACATGATAAGTTATGAAAAGTCAATATATTTCCCTTTTTTAGCATTTTTGAGATATTTTATTAGATATTTTGTGCCTTGGGCTTTGCAAAGCCTCAAGGACAAAATCATATATTTTGGATAGGCCAATGAGATTGCAAGTTGAACTAAGAGGTTTTCCTCACTTTGGCCTATATATTCCAAAGGCTTTCATTGTAAACAAGGCTGAAATTGATGAATAGAAACAATATATGGTCATATAAGCTTTGGAAGAAATACTTGTCTCATGCTTTTGGATAGTCTCTTGGATGTTCTTGGATGATGAAAGAGGATTGTTGTTGGATTCCATGACTTGGTAGAATGGTATAGTGTCTCTCTCTCTATTTTTTTTCCTAGTTTTCATTCATAAATCCATGTTCTTGCTTGCTATAGGACAGTAGAGAAAAAATTTGAGACATGCCCTTGGAGGCACCTCAAATTTCTTGTTTCTTCATAGCTTCCATGTTTTCTTCATTCTTAGTCACATTAAAGAATTCTTGATTTCTCTTTAATAACTTAAGAATATTGTTTTCTTGTTTCATTCATGGTTTTATGCATGCTAAGTATGATTTACGGTATGCCCTGCTTACTCATGGCTAGCCATAGCTCCATCTATGAAATTTCTCTTTGACTGATTAGATTGTCATTTTTTGAACCAAGGAGGTCTTGTTCCGATCTTGCCCTTTGCCTAAGACTATGCAATCTTGTTTTCAAAGTGCCCAATAACTTGAAGTACTATGTTTAGGCATTCCGGCATAGTGATTTGAGTTTTTTGTCTGTCTTAAGTGTATTTCCCAAAGTCTGATAGCCATTTCCTAAAGTTAGAGAGTTATATATCTCTATGCATGGCTTGAATGTTTATTTCTATGCATTGATTAGCTTAAAGTTACATTTATCATGATTAATGGTTTGCCCTACCATGTTTATGTCAGCTATTAAACTATTTGTGCTTGAAATCCTTTGTTATTCACAAACTTGATGTCCATCTTACTCCATTTTTCCCAAAGATCCATTCTACCTCGAATCAAATCGGCCCTTCAACAACCTTGTATCACCATACGAAGATTTCTTAGCCTTTTCAACCCCATAGCCCATTTGATCTGACATACTTTCAACTATCTTATGTCTCTGATCAGTTCATCCCTCACAACCTAAACCAAAAACCAAAAACATACTTCATAACTAGCCTAAATCGAACACGATAAGAAAACACATAGATATCCCTTACAAATAGAGAATCCTCTGCGAGTCCCGAGAAGGCTAGGTCCTTGGGCTTCAAAAGGCGGTTTGATGTTACCCTTGTCATTTGACACCAATCAGCAAATTTTGTGACACTATGGCGGTCTTCATAGATTAAGTTCGCTTGAGACCCACTATTAAATAGTGTGTCAATTTTTGTATGTTTTGAGATCACTCTTACATGAAACAACTCTATTCTTGCTTCTTCCTTTGGAGTGTTATTGTGAAAATTTGAGGAACTAATACTTGCTATGGCTTCTTTTCCCTTTGTAACCATGGCTGCAATTTTAGTCTCATCTCCTGAATCAGATCCAAGATCTTGTTGTGTGGCAGCAGTTGTCTTTTGTTTCCCCTTATTGTTGAATTTCTTAGGCCTCAATTCTGGATGAAGTTCCCAACAATGGGCTTCATCATGACCATATTTGGAACAATGAGTACGTGTGGTTTTCTCCCCTTATTTCTTAATGGATGCATTCTTCTTTTGTTTACCCTTGAAACCCTTTCCTTTTTCACCGCCCTTGAATGGTTTCTTTTTACCCTCATCTTGTACATTTTTCCATCTTGCCTCAAGGTGTGTAGCTTGCACATAGAGCTCATCTAAACTAGTGGGATTAAACATGTGGATGGTATGTTTCGGGTAACTATGAAATCCACCTATATACTTCAGAAAAGTTTCTTGGCTATGCAAATCAACTCCTAACATAAGAGCTCTTCTCCTAAACTCATGAGTAAAATCTTGCACACTTTGACCTTTCAATTGTCTAAAATTTTTCCAACTCATAATAACTTTTTGCATATACTTTAAATTATATAATTTCCTCTAAGTGACATAAATAAAATTTAATGAAAATTGAGATAACCATTTCTTAAATGTCCTCTCGTGTCACAGTTCCCACCATAAAGTGTGTTTATTCTCCCACGGATCTCTAAAGTGAAAATATTCTTTCTAAGTATACTCAAGAAAATATTTTAGCTTGGTAGTAAACCTACTGAAACTGAAGACAATCTCTCTCCAAATCTACATCTAAAGAGAACTGAATTAATTATGGTTTTAAAATTTAGGTAAGAGTATAGGGGTTTGTTTGTTTGAATTGGTTTGCTGGATGGGTGAATTAGGTCAAAGAGGCTAGGTCATGGAAAATAAGATTAGGATTGCAGTGCATTCAATGGGGCAAGGTAGGTGGGAAGCCTAACACTTTAGGGTTTTTAAGTTGGATGGATCAGACAGATGAGGTGCTATAAACAACAAGACAATGCATGTATTCTTTCTAAATTGAAGAAATGAGACAAACTATGAAGATTTTCCCAAAATAAAGCATAGAAGATGTATTCTGCTTATAAAATTGAAAATAAACATATAATAGAAATGAAATGGATCATAGAGAGTACAAAAAATTCATACATATGCAACATAAGAAGAAACAATGTTAAATTTCCATACCAATGGTATCCCAAAGAAATAGCTGAAACTCTTTCATTAAATTCCAGCCAAAATATGAAATACACTAGTGTCTCTGATCAATACAACAACATCCAACCTGTGAAATGAGTCTAGAAATGAAAGATATAGGCATGAAAAACTTCTCCCAACTGTAGAAGAATTCGAATCACGATTTGTGGAGTTGATCCCTGCATCTGGCTTGAAACCTAGGCAGAATGTGGATGGCGGCTCATCCCTAACTTTAGTGAAACTGATTCATTCATCCTCTCAAATAGTTTTACCTAATGTATTTACCCCTAGGTAACTCAAAAATATAATTATTACATTTACATCCATGAATTACATCATTAAAAACTCATAAATTCTATTAGCAACTTAGAAAATTTCAAAAACAGGAAAATATCAGAGAATCTGGCAAAATCGTAGCCTGAAGCAAAATCACAGTGCCAACTTCAAGGTGAGTTTTGGAGGCCTTCCTGAAGCCAAAATTGATCCCAGGATAGCTCATTGAGAATATATTTACGTACGTATGGATTTGACTTATCAAAATCAAGTCATTCAGGACACTGTTCAGGACAAATCTATACCAGATTCCCTCATAGTACATCACTCTCCTGTAGCAACCATATTTTTAGCATTCCTACTAAAAATATAAAACATAATGTGTAAAGTAAGGATTTTTTTCTTCCTTGATCTACTCCATTAACAAAACCTCTTACATTTTTTGTCAAAAATAATCTCACCATTTGGTCAGAAACATACTTTAAATAACATTGGCCCTACGAGTGGCAAATGATTTGACTCTTGGAATGACTTCTTGAAAAATGATGAAGACATGATGTTTATGAGCTAAAATGACCTAATAATTACTAATATGACATACATTATGCCTCCTCTACTCATATTTCTCTGATTCCATAGCAAAACCTAGCTCAGTGGGAGAGGAAATTAGGGTTTGGTGTAAAAAAAAACAGGGGATTTAGGAAGACCTTGTAGAGGGAGGGGAATGAAGGGGTTAGGGGTTTTCTAAATCCTTGGGTAAATTTAGGGGGATAGGGATAGATATTATAGAGTAGGGGAAATTTGAATTTCAAATATTGAGTGAGGGGAAGGGGTCCAAAAGGGAAAAACATAGGCCTAGTCTAGAAAAAGTGTCAAATTGTAGCAATAGGCTAGGGCTTGTGGAAAAATGAGTGATTTTTGAGGAATAGGAGTGATGAGAAGTTTTTATTGTCACTCTCTTACTTTTAGTCTTTTATTTATGCGGATGGTAGTTTACCATATGCCTTAAAACCCTTAATACCTAATGGAAACACAACATGGTGAAATGGCCAAAAATATGATAAGAGCTAGAATGATGGACACTAAAAAAGTGATGAAGCGAGCCAGCAAGTAATGATATTTTTAAAGAGTGAGGTTTGAGAACTAGGACTGCCTCAAGTGAAAAAAAATTTCTGCATGATTTCCTAAGATTGACAAAAAATTAAAAATGGAATCCTAATATGATGTGAAAAGAGATATTTTGATAACTCATGGCATGATGCAAAAACTGACACTAACAGAACCCTCCATTCTCAAGGAAGCCACTTGGATCTTTATGTCATATTCTTGAAGGTTATGAATTCTTAAATAAACCTTCAATTGACGAATCAAATTATCTAGCTTCTTTGCATTCACTTCACCATTATACATTGGAAGCTCAAATTTAACATCAAGTTTAAGTAAGGGTGATTTACCAGCTCCTTTGTAAGTATGTGTATGAAAAGATGGAAGAGTTGTGGTAGTGGAAGGTGATGATGAGGAAGGTGAAGATGGTAGTGAGGATGAAGGTGGAGTGGATGGTGGCTTCTTACCATCTCCATGGCCTCCTCCTCCTCCTGTAGAACCCTGTCCTCTTACAGGGCTTGAACTCTCTCCTTTCATCCTTACATTCCTTTCCTCATAGAGAACTTTAACAATCTAAGTCATATCAAAGAATGCCTTCCTGAATTCTCTCTCATCTTCTATGATGATAGGTTCTCCTTCATGAGACATGCTCATTGAATACTCAACTTCAACTTGAGGATGTACTGGTGTTAAATACTTTGGAAACCTTGCCCTTATTCCTCTTGACCCAACTGCATGGCTCTCAACCAGATTCCCTTCTCCTCTTTTGAGTTTTAACCTTGTAAGTATGACAAAAACTTGTGAAAAATTAGATCCCTTATTGCGCAACAAAACCTAAATAACTTGGTCTCTGATACCAAAAAATGATCTGAATGGAGTATGTTAGTGTTGTTGTGCTAATCACTCTTTCATATTATGAATTCAATGTCTTATGTGTGCTTAGGAATTCAAGTTTTCTTGCAAATTATAAAGTCTCATAAGCGGTTTTTATGTCAATTTAGTAAAAAATTTCACATAAAAACAAGAGTTGAATAATATAAAATAAAGAACAAAACATCACCATACATAACATTAACACAAGTATTTGATGAAGGAGTTCACCCCTCCATGGCTACATCTCCTTGGTCCAACCTCCATGGCTTGGTCCTCTATATTATTCTCAAATTTTCAATTTGACATGTTTACCATTCTCTTTTAATTCTGTAACCTACTCAAATGAGTCCAAAATGCTTCAAAATGGTCAGTTAGCCTCTTTTTGAGCTTGAATTGGTCGAAAACTTCAAAATTTATGACCATTTTAATTTTTCCCACTATTTCAGGCCCTAAACTAGCTAACTGTAACAAAAAATTGAAATCCATTGAATCTAGGGGTCTTCCAAGTTAATTGTAATTAATGCTAAGTGGGAGTCTCAGTGCTAATCAAGTGTACTTAACGCTAAGCTCGTGCATTAAACTAATCTGAAATTAATTCTAGATTAGGCGTATAATAAATAAGTTTAAGATTAAACAAATTGTGGTTATGGTCTTTAATCTTCGCGCTAACTATTTACTTCGCCAATGGTCCTATCATGTGGTCCTATGGACCAGGGGCTGGCCCTTAGGAGGTGGCCCCCGCCTTCCCCCACATTAAACAATGTTGAATATAAATATATGTAGAATTCTATGGTAGTTAAGATCTAATGTGCATGTAGATCGATAAGGCTTGGCGTTGTGTGGTGGGAGGTCGTGGGGTCAAACCGTGGCACCCTCCGCCTGGACTTTGTAAAAAACATTTTACACCATATTTGAGCCTTGGAGGGGGGGGGGGCATGTGGCAGCCCCATTTTTCACCACGTGTCCTCACCTGGTTGGCCCAAAAATATGCACCAATAAAACTTAACCATGTCAACCCAATTCGGACCAGTGACATGCTGCCACCTAGCAGCTTACCATTCACTAGAGAAATTTCCAAAAAAATGAACCTCCACAGTCAGCATGCCACGTTAGCAGTACAAACTGCTGATTGGGCATCTGACTGTCATTTTTTTTTAATTTTGACTGTTTAGAAAAGTAGACAGAACTCATTTCTAGGAGCATAAAAAGACCATTTTTGTGAAAAGAGATGTGTCTGATTCAGAACAGAGAGAAATATGCAATCATTCAGGTTTCGACCCAATATGAGAACTTTTATTTTTTAGCACAAAGTTGAGCCCCTAATCAATGGGGGAAGAAAAGAAAGATGAGGAAGCAAGAGATACTATAAAAATATTGCTCAAGGAGGCCCTCGAGAAACAAAGGAGTGCGATGAATGATAACTTAGCCGAGATACCTCAACGGGTGCACACCATCGGTGAATCTACATCCAATAAAGGTCAAAGTAAATTTTGACATCCCATATTTGAGGGCAAAATAGATGGAGATGTCGTAGATAGATGGTTAAATCTATGAGAAGGATATTTCTCATTTTATGAATTTTTCGACCATGAAAATATTACTTTTTCACTCCTCAAATTCGCCCCCATGTCAAGGACTCGTTAGAAAATTATTGTGAGATAAAGGGTGAGGGGGAACCCTATCTGTTCTCGGCTGCACCCACTTGGAATTATTTACGAGATGCCATCAAGGAACAATATTATCCTATGGGGAGCTATGAGGACAAGTAAATACAATGGACTACGCTGGGGCAACAAAGGGATAAAGATGTCCATGAGCTGATGAATTTGTTCCATACCTTGTGCACAAAGTTGGGTATCAAATATTTGGAGAAACATTTGGTGTTGAAGTACCGCAATTGTCTACACAAATACATTAAAGAGGAAATTCAGTTCCTCAACAAATTCTCGCTTGGTGCCACATACTAGTATGCTGCCAAGATTGATCCGAAGTTCAAACAAAAGAAGAAAAACTTTGGATCTGTGAATCAGAAGGATGGGAAAGGTGCCCTCAAACCGCAGAACAAAGGACAAAGCCAAGGCGGGGTGGCCCAGGAAAACCCACCAAAGTCACAAGCAAAGAACAACACCACGAAGCCAAAGAAGCACACGAGGAAGTGGTGTGAGTTCCATGAGAGCTCCATTCACAAAATAAGTGATTGTTAGGCCATGAAGTCACTGGTGTCCATGTTGAAGGCGTCTGAATCGGATGTATGCTTCGACTCAAAATTAGAACCTGAAAAGATTAATGACAAAGGGAAGCAGATTATTGATGTAGATCCCAACGCCATCATTGCCACCACAAAGATACAAAAGGAGGAACCAGAATATCCAGAGGAGGGGGAGTGCCTCTTTAATTTCTATATTTGGGTAAATAGTTCCCCACTGTAGCTCATTGTCGACAATGGTACTCAAAAGAACCTCATCTCAATAGAGATCGTGAAGCGGCTCGGTTTACCAACCACAAAACACCCACAATCATACACCATTGGGTGGCTAAACCAAGGATGAGATATCCACATCAACAAATAGTGTCGCCTTCCCTACAACATCAATCCCTTCATGGTTGAGTTATTATGTGACATTGTTTCTCTTGATGTTCTGATGTATTATTAGGCCAACCATACTTGTGGAAGAGACATTTTGTGTATGATTCATGACCTCATGTTGTTATTGTTATTTTGGGCAATGAGTTTTACAGTATACCAGAGGTAGCACTCCCTACCACCATCTCTTTGGTTACTGAAAAATAGTGCAGTAAGCTCATTTCCAAAACCAGGAAATATTTTTTCTTGATAATCCGCCCTCAGGGCAAGAAGAATATTGTGGCCACGAACTTCAGACAGGGCTCCTCCACATGGAAAAAATATATCGAAAAGTTTGTAGAGGAGTATGAGGACATCTTCACCTTACTCGTATGGGTTCCCATACATTCCCAGGTCAAGCACTCCATCGATCTGACTCTATATGTGTTGCTGCCCAATGGACCAATCTATCAATGCTTTATTTTGGAGAACAATAAAATCAAGAGGCAAATTTAGGAGTTGTTGCAGAAAGGTCACATCCGGCCAAGTTCATTGCCCTGTGGGATCCCAATCGTGTTGGTGCAGAAGAAGGATGGGACTTGGAGACTCTATAATGACTATCGGGTGTAGCACAAGATCACTTTTCGGAATAAGTACCCAATCCCATGGATTGATGACCTTCTAGACCAACTCAAGGGGGCGAAATATTTCAACAAGATTGACTTGATATTTGGTTATCACCAGGTACCAATCGAACCCTCTGATGTGTGGAAGACTACCCTCAAACCCAAGGACGACCTTTCCGAATGGCTGGTCATGCTTTTCAGGTTGAAAAATTCTCCCGCAACCTTCATGAGGCTGATGGAAAAAATTTTGTGGCCATTCACCAACTCATTTGTAGTGGTGTAATCGGATGGCATCATGATCTTTAGCCAGAATTGGGAAGAGCACCTCCACCACATCCAATAGGTCCTCCAAATATTGCGACAACACAAGTTGTGTGCCAATTTGGAAAATTTCTCTTTTGGCATGACCCAAGTTCAGTATCTAGGATAAATTATTGATGAGTGAGGGGTGCATGTCGATCGAGCCAAGATTCAAGTCATTCAGGATTTGCCAGCCCCAACCACTCTAATAGAGTTCCTCAGCTTTTTGGGTCTTGCCAATTTCTACCGCAAGTTCATGTCGAGATTCTCTCATATCACTTAGCCCTTGAGTCAAGTCACCAAGGGAGGAGTGAAAGGAAAATTCTTTTGGTATTAATCTCAGTAGAATGTGTTCGCAAATTTGAAGCATCATCTCTGCTCTAC